>JADGMU010000733.1:0-20185 GCA_016920895.1 Vaccinium myrtillus | reverse complement strand
AACTTTTAAACTTATTTTCTCCAATTTTGCTACGGGCAATGACCATTGCACCGATCCATACAATGACCAACGTGGCAAAGGCTGGGACCCACTCAATTACCACGTTCAAAACAAAAACTTTGGTTGAAAATCGAAAATTTTCAAAATTTTCCAGATGAGGCTTCTCTCCTCTCTCTCTTCCCTCCTTCCAAACGCTCTCCAGTACCCACCCCAAAGCCGCCCCCACTCCGACGCACCACCACCATGTCTCTTCTCGTCCATTCTCTCCTCCTAAACCAGCACCGACGGCGATTGCTCATGACCGATCCACAACCGACGGCCACTGCTAATGACTGATCCACAACCAACGGCCACTGCGTGGTACCACCACCACCACCAGTCATCTATCTCTTCTCCCTCACAGGTTTCTCTCTCTCCCTTCCCTCATTCCACAAATACTGAGCCTTGTATAATCTGGGAAAAAAATCACAAAATTAGGGTTTTTTTTTTTTTTTAATTTCATAAATCAGGGGGTTTTGATTCCGAATAAATTAGGCGTTTTTTTTTCTTTCCCAGATTTCATAAATCTATGTTGTTTTGTGGTGGATAGATGACAAGAAATCACTGAAAAGAGGGTTTATTTCAAATGCCCTCACTGCTTATTGGCAATTTGTTGCTAACTGGGTTCATCAGTAAAATGAGAACCTCTCATGGTTGTAGTGTTTCTTCGGTTCAATAATTCCAATCAGCTTCATTGTTTAACTTGAAATTAAATTTTTGATTATATTGCCCACACCACCGATCTGGTGCTATTTTTGTTTTTTTCCCAGCAATGAGAACACCAAATTTTTTTATCAAAACAAATACTAACTACGTATTCAGCACCACCGACCAAATGTAGTAGTTATATTTTTTTCAATAGTTACTTGATTTCTCTGTTTATTTGCATCTTGAATTTGCAAGGGATTGCTTCTAACTCGGTTGTCAATTTCATGTTTGCTGGCATAAACAGGTCCACGTGAATTGCAGCCTAAGAAAAAGGAGAGATAACACTTGCGTAGCTGAAACAACTCTTCTTCAGAACCGAACATCTTCCGGAAGTTAGCGAAACCATGAACCATAAGGAAGGGAAACCTGAAGTGTTACTTTGTAGAATGTGAAGTATACACTAGAGTCTATTGTAACCCCATAGGAAGAGCTTTGTATCAGTGTCTCACACGCTTTTTAGTTTTGCTTAAAAATTGCTCATGGTTTATGGACATTTTTTGTACTTGTTATGAATGAATGGAATGAAGATCTTTTTATGAAAATGGTTTGGTATTCTGTGATGTTGGATTGGATAAGTAGGATGAGAAAAGGCCCGGCTTGGGTTTATACGTAAATTTAGATTGTGAATGGTAATATAGGATGAAAAACGTCCTACGTGGGCTCATATACATTGATGTTATTTCTGCATTTTGTCCCTAATGTTGTTAATTGTAAGACGCAAGGCGTCGGGCACCCCATAAAGCAAGGGAACCTGTCAAAAATTTTCCTTGCATGCACCATCCCCCAACACCCTCACTGCCTGGATGCATCATTAGCCAAACAAAAAATGAAAGCTATGTCCACGGGTTTGCTCGAGAACACAAAGTTGGAAAATTCCAAATTTCACATGGGACAACCTGATAAATGTCACAGAGAGCTAACAAAATTTGTAGGAATTGCATTCTTAGGCTTTCATTTTCCTTCAAAACCTGGGATTGCTTAACACAAATCAAAAGCAAGACACATCTCTAGAATAAGCCATTCGTTGGACTTAATGTTTCTATTCACAGCTTGTACATAATTGGGAGGACAGTAGTAACTACAAAATACATGAATTATGAACACCAATCACAAAAAATACGGATTCCAGCCCTTTCACCATTTTGTGCTATATCTTCAGTAGCTCGCAAAACATTCCATACAAGGGTGTTCATTCCAGCACCAAAAAACTGCAATTCAGTAAGGAAAAAGCAAAGTTATATCCTACAGCAAAAAAATAAAGTCCTTAGGACACGACACGACACGGGTACGGAAAAATCAAATAACTTCTACTCCACAAAACTTTTACCTTAATTTTCCATATCAAATAGAGATTCATTCAAGTCTATGCTCAACATACCAACAAATCCCACACTCCCATGTGATGTCTGAAAAATATAATCAATTCTCATTCAAGTAACATGCAAAAATAAAATAAAAATGAAAGGACAAAATGTAGTATAAATGAACTCATACTTACATTAGTGTTTGCACTCTCTTGTGTCAAATTATTCAGGCCTTCCAACATACTATCAAACAGCTTATATTGCTGTGATGGAGCAAGACCATGGTTTGTGGAGATTATGTGATCACTACTTTCTTGCTTATTTTAATACGTAGATTGGTACAAGTGGGGAATGGGCTTCATGAGGATGAATGACACCCTCCCCACAGAAGAAACAAACTACAGGAAGATTCCAATGCAACAAACTACAGGAAGATTTGGTAAAAAAAAAAAGGCAGACTTGTTCTCCGAATCTCAGCGTATTCAATACACCATTCAAACACGAACACAAGACATTACAGATGCAGAAATAAGGAGAGAGATGTGAGAGGGAAACCTGTCCGAGAACTGATCGTCGGTGGTGATTGTGGAGTTTGTAGGTGGTGGTGGAGCCTGTTCGTCCGTACGTGGTGGTGGTGGAGCCCGTTCGTCCGTACGTGGTGGTGGTGGGGGAGGAGTCCGATCATCCATAGTGGTGGTTTGGCAGGAGAGAGAGTGGGTCGGCGGTGGGGACAGATGTGTAGGGTCGGGGGTGGGGGTTGGGGACTGATTGGGTATGGGTTTGTTGGGGAATGGGGAATTTCAAATTACTCCCGAAATTTGAGCGCCGAAATTTTCGATTTTCAACCAAAGTTTTTGTTTTGAACGTGGTAATTGAGTGGGTCCCAGCCTTTGCCACGTTGGTCATTGTATGGATCGGTGCAATGGTCATTGCCCGTAGCAAAATTGTATTTTCTCCTTACGTATAAGTCCACTCCTGACGCCGTTAAGCCAAAGACTTCTTGGCAAGAGGGTTGTTCAACACCACTCCCCCAACACCGTCAGGGACGGAGCCAGGAATTTCACTGCCGGGGCGATTTTTTTTCTAAATTACACGTTGGTCAACCTATATAATTCATAGGAAATTTTTTTTTTCTACATAATTCTAGACGTTTTTATTTTTCTTGCAGGGGCGTCCGTCCCTACTGGCCCCCCTCTGGCTCTATCCCTGAACACTGCTAACACCCGTTGCTGGTTATTTCTCCGACCCATATTTCTTCAAAAACTCATCTAAAAGGGCCATTTAGATATCAAGGAGAAACTGTAACTTGTGATGCCCCACCTCACTATCTCAAAAAGTCAAAAAGTCAGTTTATTTCAATTTTCAAGACGGATCATTCTCTCACAATACATCACATAAAAAACAGCAAAAAGCCAAGTTAGTGGAAGTCTGATAACTGTATGCCAACTCGATCGGATATGGTTAAGTGCCTCATCGGAACACAAATAACTTGAAAAAACATAGTTCAAAGTGGTTTTGTTCCGTGTTTGTGTTCATTTGTGTTCCATTTTCTTTTCACCGATTTGTGTTAGATGAATGACACTTAACGATATGGGGTGATCATGTCATGGGGTGCACAACACGTTGCTGTGCAGGGGGCTGCACAGGAGCAACCCCAAGTCCTAGATGTTGAAGGATAGATCAGTAGTTGAGCTCGTTCCCCTTGGAACACCTCTATAAGGTCGGGAGTTCAATTTCTAACCCCTCCCCTTCCCCTTAAGATAGAATAGATGTAAATAATTGCCTTTGTCAAGGAAAAAAAAAAAGGTCGGGCGACTATGCCCGGTCGTTGCCTACAGGGCTCCGGTATTAGTCAAGGTGTACGCAAGCTGATCCACACATTCATTCAAAAAAAAAGAAAAAAAGTTAGGCGAAGTATAGTGAGACGGTCATTTTTTCCATTTGTTAATTTACACGCTTGGACGGTTGGACCTAAGATTTATTGTAAATAACCAAAATCATGGACGTGAGTTGGGTGCCGCCGGACCGGCCAATTGTCTAGGTGGACCGTATTAGAATATTGCAATTATGCATAATTAAGATTCGACTTAATGATGATAATCTCAACGATCCAATTGCCAAACCTAGTTAAAGCAAAGAATTCAAAAATTCTACGTGTACGCAAGAATTGTACACGGATTGTGTACGTACGCACGCGGGGGGCCCACTGCGGGCCCTAAAAAAATTCTAAAAAAATACCATAAATTTTAAAATATTATTTTAGGGGGCCCCGTAAAAAATCAGCTCAATTGGATATCGGAAAGTATGTTTTCTAGATTCACAGGGACGAATCTGCTGTTTCGTCCCTGTGAATCTAGAAAACATACTTGCCGATATCCAATTGAGCTGATTTTTTACGGGGCTCCCTAAAATAATATTTTAAAATTTATGGTATTTTTTTGAAATTTTTTTGGGGCCCGCAGTGGGGCCCCCGTGTGGTGTACGTACGTGATCCGTACGCAAACGTGCGTACACATAGTCGGATTCCAAAGAATTAGTACCTCCCTCTCAAAAAGATTGCCTGCAAAATCAGAATTTAAAAATAATGCATATTTGTCTAGAAAAATTTATTTTTTTATTGCAAGTTGCTAGATATAAGTTCTTTCAATTTATTAATACAAAGGAACTTGACTATGGGTACAGGTTGAAAGGTCCAGAAAATGTACTGACTACCTCGAAGATCCACTTGTGAGATCCATACGAATTATCCGAACTGTTCATATTTGGAATGAAATGGGGAATATTGGATCAACCACTTACGCATGTTGGATTGAGTTGATTTCTCGCCGGGCTACTTGAAAAATTGTTTTAAAATTAATGAACGGTTCAGACCACTTGTGTGAAACCCACAAGTGGGTCGCCGAGACGGTCAGTACATTTTCTAGACATGAGGGTTGGTACCCCTTGACTTACCGATTACAAAGAAGTTTGGAATTTATTTTGATAAAAGTACATTACTTTTACGTTCTCGTTTGGCGGACCGGACAATTTTTTGGGGACGGAGAAGAGTGACTAATTCATTATTCATTGTTGTGGAGTAAATCCAGGTAACAAAAGAATAAATTACTCAGCTATTTTAACCCACAATTAATTATATAGCAATGCAAAAGATCTGATTAGAGGAGCAAAATGATTTTAGGCCACTGATATCTGACCGGCCGATGATCATGGTGATTATGATTATTTGTTTAAATTCATAATTTAAATATTAGTCATGGGTGAGAAGTGGCTATGGAGTATCAACTTAATTAATAATTAGTCAAAGATCAACGAGATATGATTCGATTTTATGTAATCGTGATTAGGGTAATGAAGATGTCAGCGTGATCC
Organism: Vaccinium myrtillus; assembly: GCA_016920895.1. Classification (NCBI taxonomy): domain Eukaryota; kingdom Viridiplantae; phylum Streptophyta; class Magnoliopsida; order Ericales; family Ericaceae; genus Vaccinium; species Vaccinium myrtillus. Next base: position 14,765 of record JADGMU010000733.1, on the reverse strand, counting down.
TGCATTTCACTAGGAGGCAAGGAATTCGAATCTCCGCACCTGCGTTGTAAGTGTTTTTCCCCTTGTATTCGTTGGGTTATTTCTCATCAACGGAGCTATTAGTTAAGTTGGACATATAAGTAATTGTGGATTTTATTTCCACTTTGTTGGGTTATTTCTCCTCTTAATGAGACTATTAGTGGGTTGGGCTTATAGTGATTGTGGATTTTATTTTCAGTTTGATGTAATTCATACTTGTATTCTCCTGCTATTTAAAAAAGAAAAAGCAAGAGAACACGTCAGCCAAGTGGAAATAAATTACTTAGGGTTCAAAAATAACGTAAAAATAAAATAATGTTAAACTGAACAATCGGATTGAGGAACAAGATATCTTCCTAGAAACTTTCAAGATACTATTTTTTCTATCAGTTTAACCCTTGAGATGAATTAACAAATAGTTGACTTTGATCTTCTAAAGTTATATGTACAGAAATTCAGAGATCGAAGAAGGAATAAGTTTTATAAACTATTTGTATTTGAGTGTCTTAAAAAGTTTTTAAAAAAAAAAAAAACCCTATAAAAAAGAGTTGCTGACACAATACATTTTTAGAAACTTAATTCAGAACTTGCATCATGAAAAATAGGCAATTTTTGTCAGCCACTCTGGTTAAAATTCATTTCTTCCTCGTTCCGTTGTCGTAGGTGTACTTAATTTTTTATCTAAAGAATCCTCGATTACTGTATCTTTCATTTGATATGAATGTGTTATTTGCTTCTTTTATGTGCAATAGGTCTTTTTTTGGCAGTTGTATTAGATGCACACGATAAGTTGTAATCTTTTTTTATCAATGAAGTTTTTGCTCTTCCTCCGAAAAAACAAATCTCTTGGCTTTGAAGGATATAGATCGATTTGGAGACAATGGCACACACAATGGGCGTCGCCGGGATGTCCCGGCCCCTGCACAACTCTAAATATCCTCACATACTACGCTAATTTTCCAGGTTAAATTAGAAAAATTCAATGGGATTCATCCCCACAAATTCGTAGCGTAGAAAAAATTCTTAAAATTCCTAATTAATGAATTTTGTGGTTGTGTGTATAATAGTAAAAGAATCGCGTCTCTTTCTCGGATTTCGCAAGTGGCAATATTTATATACATTTCAAATATTGTTTTTGCTATCAATATAAAGTAATTGGTTCGGCCTCTACTAGGCAAAAATACTACATGATAACTGATTGCAGATAAGAATGAGCATTGATCTACGACTAGCCAAACCCCCTTGTTGTATTAGTCATGCCCACATCTTTGATTAAAACTTAAAAGGATTTAGATGATTGACTTTACAAAAGGAATATTGACTACTTCAATTGTATATAGCAAGTGGCAAAACCGAACTTTTGCACAAACCAAGTGGTGTGTGGAATTTGAAATAAGAAAGCTACTCTTTAGCAAGTGGAACAATTTTATTTTATTTTTTTTAACGGAAAAAAAGACGAGAGGGGGTAACCAGCTTAGCAACCACCTTTGGGTGTGACTATAGGAGCTCTCGACACACTGTCAAATGTCCAGTTCGAGTCATAACTACCGTCCGAAAAGACAGATTGTCTCCGCAACCCCACTTATATAGGTACTAGAGGACAACTCAAAATATGTGGAACAAATTCAATGTTCAACGGCTTTTAACTCATTTAATAACAAACAACTCAAAATATGTGGTTATCAGTTACCTTCAGTGGGCAACTAGCTAGCTACCTTAATACAGTGGGCATGACCATAGAGACTACAAAACTGTGGTAGATATGATCCCGAAAGAATCATAATCGTAGATTTATATTAGGGAGTTTTTAATTAGGGATAACCTCAACACCAAGCAGATTTTGAACTAGTTCCATGGTGGATAGATTTTGGACTAGTTCCATGGTGGATGTTATTGTATGCCCCTTGTGGCTAACTCTGCTACTGCTCTAGCTTCAAACTGGTATTGATTCGGAACTAAATTTGATTTTTTTTTATGGGATCAGTTCCATTTGATTAAAAAGTAGAGATTTATGGTTATTTATTTGGAGAAACAACGATATTTGGAGCTTTATAGTTCTGTTAAAAAAAAATAGAAGGTTAGTCGTTAATTGTTATATATAATTTTAAATTCATAAATATCCATGCATGTGCGCAAAAATTTGTGGAGGCGCCACTGCAAAGACGAAGTTAACTTATTTTGTGTGTTTACTAGGTGTGGTTTGTGTGTTTACTAGGTGTGGTTAGATTACAGGTTAAACTAACTTCAAGTAGGTTAGATAAAGGCGGGTGGAATTTCCCTTTGGTTTGGGTCTGTAGTTGTGGAGGGGATTACCAAAATCAAATTGCATTGCAATTTACGCAAAATAAAGGACCAAACTAGAAAGGTCATAAAAGAAAATCGGTACAAGTACAACGTAGGGTTGAACAAAAAAAAACAAAGAACCGAACCGGAGAACCGAGCCGAACCGGGTTTTTTTTTTTTCCGGTTCTCCACTAGATTGGTCCGGTCCTCGGTTCGGAAGACTTCTAAAATTTTGGAACCGGTTCGGTTCCCGGTTCTGGACAATTTTCCCTTTTGTTTGTTTGTGTGGAATCATTAGATCGATCTGTGTGTGAATCGATTTGTATATGCCGTGAGCGGATTTCTGTTCTCCCCCCTCAGAACCGAACCGATCTCCAGAAATCCGGTTTTGGTTCTATGGTTCCTCCGAACCGGTTTTGCTCGGTTCACTCAAATTCCCCTCCAAACCGGACCGAACCGAACCGGTTACACCCCTAGTACAACATTAGCGCACCGTTTCTATTAATTGACGTACATATCTATTTATTGGTGCAATTCAAAATTTTGAATTTTCTTACTTCTAAACTTTATCTAGCTAGTAACTAGTAAGGCTGCATAAATTCTCCATGACTTGCCTTTTTTTTTTTTTTTACCTTTTTGCAGTATTTCTTATTTTTCTTAACTTTTTGTTTATCTATTCGTCATAAATTTGTTGATTAATTCTTCGGCACGACAAGACGAATCAGAAAAGTATAAAAATATGGACCGATATTGAAAAAAATTCATATAAGATGACACTTTAGACAGCTGGCTGTCCTTTTTTTCGTCTTTATGAATTTTTTTATTTTGGTCATATTTTTTTACATTTTAGACTCATCTGGTCGAGACGGATGATTAACTTAAAAAATATTGCGTGAATCTAAAAAAAATTCAAAAAAGACGAACAAAACTTGGCTTCATTAGTTTGTGCCATGAGCCGACTCTATACTGAGCTAATCCAATTGATCGTGATATGTCAAAAGCTGCGAGGAATTACAATTGATTACGACAATAAAGACCAAATTTGGAGTTTTACCGTAAGTACAATGTAGCAGCAGTTGGCTTTATTGGTTTATGCCATGAGCCGATTATGTGCTAAGCAAATGCAATTGATCATGAAGAAGTTGCAGGGAATTACAATTGATTACCACAATAAATTAAGACCAAATTTGGGGTTCTACCATTATAAGTACAATGTAGAGTAGTTCTTGCATTCTTCCAAACTTTTTTTTGTCTTTTTTGTTTTCGTTTTTTTTTTCGTCTTTTCTGAATTTTCGTTAGATTTACGTTCTATTTTTTGGATTAATCATCCGTTTTCATGAGAAGAGTACAAAAAAAAAAATTATGATCAAAAGCCAAAAAAAAGTTCACTAAAGACGAAAAATTAATACCAAAAAGCTGTCTTATTTTTGTCTAAAGTGTGTGTCTTATATGAATTTTCTTTCAATTTTGGTCCATGTTTTTATACTTTTCTGATTCATCTCGTCGATGCCAAAAAGTTGTCATTAAACAAAAAGTTTAGGAGAATGGAGATTAATCATTTTTAGAAGCCAGATTATTCAACGTTACTCTTCGCTATTCACGAAGGAGAAGTAGAATCTTGTCTTGAGACTCATCTAATAACCGATAATTTCATTAGCTGGCCGGATATATTGAAATCTTGAAAGCCAATATTACTTATTTTCTTCCTTCATTTCTTTTGATTTTCTTAAATTCAGTGTTTTCACGAACTTTTAATGGGTTGAATTAAGAGAGGGGAAAAATTAACAGAAATTTTCTTAGTCGCAGTTTGCAGGCCCAACCGACTAACATGTTTTTGTTCAACTATGAAATTTGGTCAACTGCCAAATGTTTGTCATTTCATCTACCTTTGTAGGACCCTCTTTGTAGTCCTAATCCTGCAAGAAGCAATCAAATACTAACCGTTCGTATCCGCAATCAATAGTCTAAATTTGTTAAAGTCTCCTCCCGAAAGAAGCGTTTTATCAAAAAGAGACATTAACAAGTTTCTCTGCACTAGGTAACAAGAAAACCGTATCGTTGAGGTGGAGTGGTAGGCTGAGTTTATCGAGTATTTGCACTAGAAGAGTTTTGTGTACTTTTTGAGGCTCTCTCCATGATTTTTTTCTTAATGGACTGATTACATCTTTTATCTTTATGATAATGAAATTTTTTTTTTGCCAAATTTTTTTTTTTTTAAGAGCCAGAACATTATTGTTTAACTTTTATGCCTAAAGGTTTTGATTTAATGCCCAAAAATTAAATCAAACTCAAAAATAATTAAAAGAGAGAAACAGACTTTAAAGCCAATCAGATTTGGAGCAGTTTTTATTCCTTTCAATTTCCATTATTTTTATTCCTTCCAATTTCCACTCTTAGCCCTCATTTCTGTTTATTTATCATTTCCAAAGTTGGGTCACGTATGGGCTAGACGAGTCCACTATTAGCATATGGTCCAGGTAGCGTGGAGGGTTTAGTGTGGGCCTGACATTGCGGGGTTGAAAGTGGGCCTCGTAGCAGTATGAAGGCCCAAATTTCTATTTTCACACACCAAAAATAACTCTCCTCTTAAAGTCTCCCAACAAACTAAAATATTGTGCTACCCTTATATTCTACGGGCGTTATGACTCGGTATTTTAACTAGGCATCAAATTGCCTACGGAACTGGGAGCCCTGTAGTGAGTGAGCTCACTACATGAGTGTAGTGAGCTCTCTCGACCGTCCGATCCGAGATCAAAGGTCCGGATAAATTGAAGTTAAAGTAAATGTAAAAGTGTTTTTTAAAGTGTAAGACGATCGAGACCGTTGATCTCGGATCGGACGGTCGAGAGAGCTCACTTCACGCATGTAGTGAACTCACTCACTACATGCCCCCCGGATCCGCATCAAATTGCCTACGTTCTGGAATAAAAGAGAATTTCACTATATTGAACGAGTTAAGCTAAAAAAATACGGAACCCTTAGTCAATCATATTACTCCCTCTGTCCCGCAAAGTTTGACACTATTGTGCTTTTGGTTGTTCCATAACATTGGTCCAAAGTCAATACCAAAGTTAAGTGAACTTCCCATTTTACCCTTTCCTTTTGACATGAGACAACATCCCATCAAGTTGACAAAAGTACAGTTTTCGTAAAGGTGAGTTCAAAAGGTTAAAGTGGTCTGTCAAAAACTTTTGTACTTTAGCGCCAAAGTTGTTCCAAAATCAGAGTACTTGTGTGTACTTGTAATGCAGAAGTTGATTAGTATTCTTTTCTTGCCCCGACAAACGGGGCTTAAGATGTGCTCCGAATCACATAATTGCAGATATTCATATGGATGCCCTTTGTACTTTCAGTCTTGATTTGGATGTTCTGCTGCAATGTACTTGATATATAGAATGGTTAAATGGTGGACTTTGATTACCTTGAATGATGTATATTAACTATCTCTTGGTGATTCAGGTGCCACATTGTATAAAGGAATCAACAGAGGGATAGGGACACTGGCTGCCTTAAGTTTTGCATTTCTTGTTGAGATTGTGGCGCGCCACACTGGCCACATTGGTTCTGCAATCTGTATTGGCTTTTCAGTTTTCCTTACTGGTATGTACTAGGAAATCCATTTTCGTATTCTCTATTATAATTCCACAAGACGAGGTCAAAAGATAAGACGGAAGAAATCACTATAAGAGAGCTTATTTGCTTCATTCTCTTCACAAGTTTCCAGGTACTTTTACGACGTACATGAGGTTCATCCCTGCAATGAGGAAGCATTGTGAGAATGGACTAATCGTATTTCTTGTGACATTTAATTTGATAACCGTTGGTTCTTATCACAATGACAATGTGTTCCATTTGGCGATCCAACGTATTTACACTATTGCCATTGGATGCGGTATATGCCTCATCGCAGGCCTCTTGATTCTTCCCAACTGGTCTGGTGAAGACCTCCACAGCTCCATTATATCTAAGTTTGATGATTTGGCAAAAGTAATCCAAGGTATGGGTAGCTAGCTGTTTCAATCTGTTCACCTTTATTTTGTAAATCTGTTTGTCGAAGGTAATATATGTAGATCGGTATCCCGATTATAGTAAACAGCGAATTCATTTATTCATGTTTCAAAGTCCAGGGTGATACCTGAAGAACAAAATGGCAAAAGTGTGTGAGTATGCTAACAAGTCTCATCCTTACACTTGTTATCTTTGTTATTCTGACATTTACATGCATTTTATTAAGGACAATAGAATGTGGAAGGGAAAAAAAGAAGAAGAGAGTTTGTGCACCATTTCCTTTGTTTCGTCTGAAATATTTAACAAAGGAGATGGTGTGAAATATTTTTGGTTTTTGAGAGACGGGGTGAAACATATTGGCAGATGGTAAGAACGCATTTCTCCCTTTCTCTGTCTCTTTAAGATGATGAGCCATAAATTGACACAGCCATCACACAGGTCACTTTTACAGCAACAATTTGTGCATAGAAGCTCAAACTTCTTATGAGAAATGTATGCTTCTTGTTTACAAGCTCTATTTTCTGTATCGTAACACGGTTTTAGAGACTTTTATGGCTCATAAAGTCTACAGGATGACAGGGTGAAAATGGATGTTCTCTGCTAACCTCACAGGTATTGATACATACACACATTGTGGCACCATTCAATTTTTGAGTTTCCTTTTAGCTTTGAAAGAATCATGATTATGTTTTGGTTGGGCTTCGAGGCAATGCGCTGAAGAACTTTCACCTGCACATACTACAATTGAACAAACAAATTCTTCCTGGCACTTGGTTTCTAAATCTAGCAGCAGGAACCTCACAAAAAAAGATTATTTTCTCCATTAGGTTCCCTTGATACATAGTGACATGGCCTAAAAATATTGCAGCATGTGTAGAAGAATACTTTCAAGGACCAGATGCGAGAGATGTGAGCAAATCCTCGAAAACTGCTGCTCTGGATAAAAGCTATGAAGAGATGTTGCTATGTAATTCGGCAGAGGAATCCTTGGTATGTTTTTTGGCTTGTATGCCTCCTGTTAGCCACTCAATAGATATGCAAAACTGTCAAACACTATTTTTTGTTTTTTGAGCTAATGCTCACTGAGTTAAACAGGCTACATTCGCTAGCTGGGAGCCTCGCCATTCCAGATATTGTTATCCATGGAAGCAATATGTTCATTTGGGAACTGTTCTTCGCCATCTTGCGTGCACTGCTTTTGCTTTACACGGTTGTTTAGAGTCTCATGTTCAGGTATGTAGCACAAATGTTCAAAACTTCAAATGCTTCATTGGGGTGTTTAGGGTAGCGGGTGGAGATGTTCAGTTCTTAGGAAATTGATTTTCAGGTTTAAGGCACGAAGAACAAAATCATATGTAACATTGCCTACCTATATGCATGCCTTCAATCACTTGGTTGGCCTCATTTCTTTTCACAGTACCAGTTTTTGGTTCACACAAAGATGAGTTAACATCTAAATTTTGGTTTATAAGTCCTGCCTGTATCAAAATAGATATCAAAGCTGGCATCTTTATTACTCCTCCTTAAAGAACTTATTAATTGATGGTTTCAAAAGCAGAGAACCTCAAAGACCTAATTCTTGTCCGTAACTTTTGGTAAATCTAAATTTACTTATTGTCTTCCTTGGCAATGAAGTGTAGTGTGCCTTTTTAACATGGATCTGTCTATTTCCTTATCTGGGTAGAATCCGTCTTCTGGTGACCTGTAGTTTGGGTTGGCAATATAAACCGGATTTCCAGATGTAACCAACATTAAAATATTCTCACAGCAGAAGAGCCTTGACAAACCCATTGATTATCTGCACATATCCAGCAGTTGAGCTCGAAATTCTGGAGCTGGATTTTGATATGCACACTATAATTTTGCCATTTTTGGTGTTTTAGGCTCCTCAGACTGTTCGAGCGTTATTTAAAGAACCGTGTGAACACGTGGCAGAAGAAATAGTAAAAGTCCTGTCAGAACTAGCAGAAACAATAAAGAATCATCACCATTTCTCAGCCCACATTTCAGATCACCTTCATGAAGCTCTGGGAAAACTTGATGCCTCCATTAAGACTCAACCTCAGTTCTTTCTCGCTTCCAACCGAACAACAAAAACTGAAGCAGCCAAGCCTTCTGAGATTCTTGAACAGCAAATACAGAGGCCGGAACAGCTCAAGATTATGAGCAGAACAACAAGTAAGCTTTTGATCACGCGACTTGAATTCTCCGAGGCACTTCCATTTGCCGCTTTTGTTTCGCTGCTGATTGAGATAGTGGCTCACCTTGACCTCGTGATAGAAGAAGTGGAAGAGTTGGGGAAGGTTGCACATTTTAAGGAGTTCCATGAAGAAGACAATGACATAGAAATCAAGGTCGATGAGGGTTCCAGTGAAAATCCCGACGGCAGCAAAGATATCCAGATAGTCACAGGCAATTTGGTGGCTAAAAAATTGCAATTTTGTCGCTATTGGGGTTAAACAGCAACTTTGTTACATTTTTTGCAGCAAGAACTATTGAGGTGCCTTTTGTTTTCCATTACTTGTTTATCTTCGTCTAGTACCAAATAAGTCCTGCAGAGACAATTTTCCTTGATGCCATGGCACCGAACAGCTGCTCTAAATATAATTTTTATTGGAAGAAAAAAGGATTTCCCTGTGAATTTTTTCCTCCATGATTTTTGGATCATTAAATTAGCTTGTCAAACCAAAATCACGATATTGAAATAATTATGGTATAATTGTATAAACACATAATTTGTTGTACTGAGGACGAAAAACAAAACTGTTACAAAGAAAATGGTCATCAATTAATCCTTGGAATAGAGACATAATACTGTTACAAAGAAAATGGTTATTAATTAATCCTTGGAATAGAGTCTAAGGTATAATGCCCCAGCCTTCCAGTTCTATACAAATTAAGTAACTTGGCAGCAACCTTGGTGTGAGCCTCTGTGTCTACAAGCACCTTAAAAGCTTTCTGTAATTCTGTAAATTGTGTCTCAATTAGTTCCTCTAAATCCTTTACGGCTTCCAGATTACCAGGAAAAGATGAAACCGTCTCAAAGAGAGTACGACGAATGTCATGCACCACAAAATCCTGTATGAAAAATTGCGAATGCAGTACTCAGACGAAGAGTGAGAAGAAGTTATGAAACTGATCCGAAAAAGAGAGATAAATAAACCAAAAGACTTTCACTTTTCTTTATCTAGAAGATAGAAACCAAGACAGCAGCTGTAGTTGAAGTAAAGAGTTTTCAGCTTGCTGCTGCTAAACATGTTTTCTGGCACTTTCTTAGATTTCTTATAAAAGGTTAAGTCAATTACGGATTATAAACGGTAAAATCCAAATAAATTGGTGAAATTTATACAATACCTGCGTATGATCTGCTTCAAACTGCTTCCGTCTCTTGTGCAACTCGGGGTCACTTGAAGTTTCCGTTCCGTCACCTGATAATCTTTCACTCCGATGCATAGACAATTTTCCCCATTTCTTGTATTCATCACTCACGTTGTGGATTGCAAGAAAATATTGAGCCAGTTCTGATTCCCCAATTAAGTAGTCGTTAATAGCTCCTGCACTTCAAATCAGGCATATGAGCCTAGTTGCTTGAAGCCTAAATAAATTACTTGTTTGACCAATCCCCAATGACCCTTTCACTTCATAAAACAAGTTTGTTGTGTTTTGGATAAACATACCTGTTAAAGCAAGTTTGCTGCACACCTCAGCATCAGGAATCGTAGGAGGCAAAATCCCGGGGGTGTCCAAGACATAGATATTAGGATGGCTACCAATCTGAAAATGAATATCCACAAAGAATTAACATGATGAACAGCAGAAGTACAGAGAAGCACACGAAAGGGTCTATATTGATGCCTTTTTCTGAAAGAAGCTAAATAAGAGAGAATTTGGAATCGTTAGATTATAATTCCAATACATATTAGAAATTCCTTTGCAACCAACCAAACCATCATAGCGAACAAGAAAAACATATTATGAACTTCTTATTCACCCCACAACCACAAATCAACAATGTAAAAGAAGTGGTAGTCTAATGATAGGAACAGTCATCTTGGCTTATTCAAGTGTATGGTCCAGTATGGACGTGATTCTCAATACTGAAAAAGGTGGATGGACATGCTTCCCATGAAAGCTCTAGTAAAGGCTCAAAAGAAAGAAAAATTACACACCTTCAGGCTGCTGATATCCTTCGTCTCCCCTGGCAACGGACTCACTGTTGCATGCTTTAACTTTCCTTTCTCTTAAAGATGAAAAAAGTATGCCACAAGATTACAATCGCAGCTCCATTTTGGAGGGAAAAGTAATGAAAAACAGTTCTTTGAAATCAGAATAGAATCGACAAAATACAACCAGATAACGGGATTTCCTAAGGTTGAAGTACCTGCAGCGCTAATCCGGCCAATTTGATGCAAGGCGTTTGCAAGGGCTGACTTGCCTACATTCGGAATCCCAGCAAGCATTACTGTTATGGTATGATTCGCATGATCAGTCCTCATCAATTCTCGAACTCGGGCTTGTAAAAAGTTCAGAAACTGGAAAATGCGACATCCAATCAAATAAAACTAAAATCGGTACGTAAGCATTATTGTCTTCTCATAAATGAGAGCTTTTTTTGAAATTCTCAATGTTGGACACACTGTTCATACTAGAGTCAAATTATTGCAGACCAAAAGTGATCCCTTCATTAAAAATCTCTGTTCAAACAAAAGGAGAAAAACATGTCTTAAATTAGTATCCACGAGTCTTATTTTGGACTTTGTTCGGAAAGTTACTGCAATTTTTAGCACAACTGCTGACTTCTTGTCAAGAAGGATAAACCATAGAAACAGGTCACACGAACAAAACACATTTATTGTATATTTCATATTACACATAATAGACATATAACAAATAATAGACTCGACTGAGAAATACTCTAAAACAGAGCAGGGATTTTGGTTCCAAAGAGCAGGCCAACTCCATTTTGAAATGCATTGTGAAAGAGATATTGTAGTTACCTGCTTAACATTCTCCTTATTATGGGCATTGACTTCGAAAGAAATGAAGTTTTGTTCTTCGAAATATGCCCTCCACACCTACAAAAGAATGAAAGATTAAAAAACTGATGTGGAGAGTAAATCAGAAAAAATGAATTTGTTCAAGTCATTCATCTGAAAGTTCATGCGACCAACATATAGGCATTTTTTTTTATTTTTAATATCAATCAAACATTGCATGAGGCATACACTAATTTCCACACGCTGGATATCATTTAGAACCATTCATGTAACTGCAAATGGAACCATCGGGTGACTAAATGAGGCAGCATATTCGCAGCATATTTCATGTGCATTCCTCTATAAATGTGCTTATTCTAGCAAGTGGCAATTGATTTTAAAATGGACCAGAACAGGGAACTTGACAATACCAAGGCCTGTTAGGAAAAAACAACCCCAAAACCTGCCCATACCTCTTATTGAAAACTCTTCCTACTTCCACATTATTTGGGATTTCCTATATTCAGAGTGCCCAAATATATTAATAAGCTTTCACCTAATTTATAACCAATACTATTAAAGATATTCACATTCTAATACATTACAGTAAAAAAGAGAGCTAAGGGTATAATAGAAACACAACACAACCTTCAACTCTGAGCGACTCGCTAGGTCCATCTTGTTCAAGAGTATGATGTGCCTCGAGGAATGAGGGAAGTTTCTCAACAGCTCATATTCCGAGGACAATGGAACCTGAAAGAATATTTATATTAAGGAGATAAAAATATATACCAAGGTACCTGAAAGCAAAAGAAAAGAATATCTGATCTTGAACACCCACCCCTACACACACCCACACCCACACCCACACACCCCAACAACACAGTAACACACGTTGCCGTGCACACACACTTATATTATGCATTATAAGAATTCAATACCCATCCTAGAGATAGCTTTCAACATCCATAGAAGCTGGGAAGGGAATAAAAGAGAAAAAAAAATATAAGACAATAAAACTGAGACTTAAGCAGACAGTGCATCATCCTACACCCCACACCCAACCCAAGCTCCAAATGCACACTTGAAAGATCCAATATCTCATTATCAACTCTGTTTATCATAACGTTTTTAAACAGACACCAAGTAATTCTAACAAAAAACCAGATCACGAAACGGCTGAATTCATGCAGACAAGCATAAACCACATCCGTTCAGGCATTTCATCGAACAGTTGCTTTGCTACTGACTATTATCCAACTCAAAAAACACAGCTAGAAAAGAAAGTTCAAAAAACACGCACCCTTGCATCTCTGACTTCGACGACCAGATCAACCAACGGAACTCGCTCCATAATTGCGCGAGTTGCGGCCGCCATGTGAGGGGTGTACCAACTCGACCCTCTCTTTCCCGCCACTTTCTTAACGGCTGCACCTAACTTTTGAACGTAGCTAGTTGCTGCCATTGGCTTCTGCCCACTAATTCAAAAGGAAAGAACTGAAGGAAAAAAAACGGTCCTTCAACTTTTAAACTATTTGTTATGTGTGTTGGCTATATCGCTCTACTACAGTAACTTGTTTGAGTTCATTTTTCTCAATCCCACAGTATACAATTCTCTGGGATGTGGTACTGAGACTATTACTGTGAAGTTAGCACCTTTATCTTCCCGTGGCCCGCCGGGACGGTGGAATTAGTGCCAGAATAAATCGAGTAGTGCGAAAAATGACCCGTGGAATTAGTGCAAGAATTAATTGAGTAGCGCAAAAAATGACCTATATACTTCATTTGACTTGAAAGTTGACATCTTACATAAGATCTTTACCGGTAATCAAATTTGGACAAAGTCTTTTTTATACCAACTTTGATAGTAATGGTTTTCCAAAACATTTAACATGACTATTTTTATTTTTTATTTTTTTATTTTTGTCTTTTTACCACTGAGGAATGCTAAAAATGGACCGTCAAAAGTGATTTTAACACAAAGTAGACTTCTCCTAATATGCCCCTTTTTTACACGATGCCCCTTTTTTACACGCGTCTGATAGCCCTTTTAAGCCTATGTATCATGTTCTTAGTGGCTAACTTCGGAACTACGAAATTGAGCATTATATAAGCATCTTTTACTCTCATTTAGGGTACGCTTTTTACATCAGCCCACTTTTAGAGGGAGAGAGTCCTCCTTTCTTTTTCCTTTGTGTGCTTGATGTTTTGAGATGATTTAAGCTTGCTTTGACAATCTTTTTATTCAATCTAGTGCATTCCTCTCAATGAATTGACTCTAAATTGTTTTTAGTTTTCGAAAAACTTTTATAAAAATCATAACTTTCATAAATCATGGCTTGGTGCCTTCAAATCTACTTAGTCGGGTGATCCGGAGTTGTTGTGATATGGAGATCGAGATGGAGTCTCTCGTGGTGTCCATGGTTTCAAGAACGAGCACGGGTGCTACATCCATGAGTATTTTTTTCTTTTTTCTTTTTTTTTTTTGAAACTTTTTTTTCCTTTATTTAATACTGATAACCCATTTTTAATCATTAACAGATGGAACATAAAATCAAAGACAAATTCTTCCATGAATCATCCTGCTGGAGTCAAGCAAAGTAAAATAGACTTCAAATTTTTTTTGTCTATACACTTAGAGTACTTGAGAGACTTTTTATTTTCCCCAAGCAGTTTTCTTTAGGCCTTTGATGCGGTAAATACATAAGTCCACACCCGGGATTATGCCGTTCAAGCCTGCATAGTGATTGAAAAGATCTCTGAAAGTTTATGTGTATATGCATTCTCTCTTTCTTAGCAACAAATGTAATCCAAAGAGAAAAACCAGAATCGCTTACTTGTAATTAAGAAGAAAATAATGCAAAAAAATTGCGATTTCTAGCTTTGCAAGGTCTTTCCCGGGGCATAGCCTGCTTCCTGCTCCGAAGGGAAAAAAATTGCGATTTTTGCTTGTAGAATTGGGAATGTGGATGCTCTAAGGGCTGAACTTTGGGGTATTTGGAGAGGGCTCAAACTTGCGTGGGATTTGGGGTTGCGTCGTGTTGTGTTGGAAACGGATTCGCAAGTGGCTCTCCGGGCGATTTCGAACCACCATTCCTTTGATCCTAACTATAATCTAATTAAGTTGATCAATGAGCAACTTAAGATGGGTTGGACTTGTGATTTAAATTTTGGTTGGAGAGAGGCAAATAGTTGTGCGCATAATCTAGCTAGATTGGGCCTGCAATTGGATCAAGGTGAGCAAGTGTTTGTTCAAGCGCCATTAGAAGTGCGGGATGATCTATGCAACGACCGTGATGGTCTTGGAGCTCCTCGAACTACTGCGGCAAGTGTTTATGTTTCTTAGGGTCTAGGCCCTCTTGTGTACCAAAAAAAAAGATTGGAGGGATCCATACAATAACTAATAATGCACCTTGGCAAGTGTGGATCCCACATGTTTCTTTATATGGATCCCACACGACTCTTTTAGGAAAATAATGT
>JADGMU010000729.1:0-52847 GCA_016920895.1 Vaccinium myrtillus | reverse complement strand
GGGAATGGCCAAAAATACCCCTCAAAATTGGTCACGTGACTAATGGAAAGTCTGCAAGTAGGGTTGGGCATTTCATCCGCCCCGTCCGAATCCGATCCGATCCCCGATCCGAACGGATCGGCAATATGGAGATCTGTTTGGAGATTGGATAGGATATGGGGATTTTTTTTGAAAATGTTTGGGGATTGGATAGGGGGTGGAGATAGGCATGTCCCCGCCCCGAATCCGCTCCGAATCCGTTCCCCGCTCCGTCCCCGCCCCGCTCCGCCCCCGAATCCCCGAAATATAGGGGTTTATTCATGAATTATGAAACTTCGGAGTCTATTCATGAAATATATTATAGAAATTATCAAATTTAATTATAGAAATTATAGTCATTATGGAATTAAATTATAGAAATTATCAAATTAAATTATAGAAATTATAGTCATTATGAAATTAAATTATAGAAATTAATAAATAATATAAATTAATAAAATTATAGAAATTATATTATAGAAGTTAATTTATGAAAATACTAAGTTTATATTTAACTATAATAATCTAAACTTCATATGAAGTTATCAATTGTGAAGAATCCCGCGGGCCGCAAGGTGTAAAATTTCAGACCTCGAACTCCAATTTTTGGAGAAAATTTCGACGATCTGAGCCGTTAGAAGTGTTCAAAAAGTGTTTTTAAGGTCCTATGAAAGAATTTGGCAAAAAATACTACCTGAAAGGGCTTGATCGGAGCATTTTTCCATAAAATCGCTATATAAAAGATTGCTCCGATCAAGCCCTTCAGGTATTTTTTTTTTAAATTTTTTTTTCATAGGACCTTAAAACACGTTTTAAACACATCTACCGGTTCAGCTTTTCAAGAAATAGATTAGATGGCCTTTAGTTGGTGCATTATAGTGTTCAAATGCCACTGGAAGCACTGAATGTGTTCCGATCGTGTGGTTACCGACATCGGATGATCAAAAATTTCGGGGAGAATGATAGAATTGATAATATGTTAAATCGTATCGGTTTAGATCAAACATTCAAGAAAATGAACTAGTATCCACCATTCAATGTTATACATTGAACATACTTAGTTACGAACCAATATATACTGCTATAGTCTAATGCATGTTAGCTACACGATCTCAACACAATTTCAACGATCAACACCGACTATTTTGTTTTTCTTGGTGTTTTAGTGAACCTCACCAAAATTTGGACCAATCGGATTTTTAAAAACCCTTCATCGGGAGATTCCGGATGTGAGAATCATTAGTAGACAAATATTTGTTAACTCTGATCGAGCATACAGAGATCATAAATATACTTAATTTTTTACATGAATAATATATTATATCCTACAAAAAATATAGACGGTTCCGATTTTCAATATTAGTCTCGAAAGGCCCTCGAATGATGTATCATAACTTTACGAGGATTTTCCATACATGTTAATGCAATGCACTGCACACACACAATCACAGACACCAATTTTCGGTCCAAAATGGGCTGAAATTTTTTTCCCGCTACAAATTCCCCCCAAACCCCAAATCCCTAACTCTATCCCCCCAAAAGCAGATCCTAACTCCTCCATCCTTCAACACGCAAAACACCAACTCCGTACCCATCTCTCTCTCTTTCTCCGAAACTCCTCCACCGTACCAATAATGTCGAGAGAAACCCAAACAATCGAGACAGCCGAAGGAATCAAACTCGACGCTCGCATCTTCAGACCACAACCACCACACGAGGAGGAGGAGGAGGAAAACCCAAAAACCCAAACCCAAACCCAGAACAACCACAATCAGACGAAAAAACCTCTTTGGCAATCGTGCTCGTCCATCCTTACTCGGTACTGGGCGGATGTCAAGCGCTGATGAAGGGGATCGCGCGTGGACTCGCTCAAAGAGGATTCCCCGCCGTTACATTCGACATGAGGGGCGTCGGTAAATCCTCCGGTAGGCCTTCTCTCACCGGATCCTCCGAAGTGCGCGACGTCGTCTCTGTATGTAAATGGGTTGCCCAAAATTTCAGCGTGACTCGGATTTTGTTGGTGGGCTCCTCTGCAGGTACTGTTTTATTTCTTCTTTTTGTTCTGTTTTTTCTTCTTCTTATTATTTAAGGCCCTGTCTTTGGATAGTGAGAATAGGAAAGGGTTGTGGCGTTGAGAAATTTGGTGGTAATTAAATGTAGTGTTTTTTTCTTTCTTTTGTTTGTTTTTCGATAATTAAAGGCCCTTTCTTTGGATTATGAGAAAAGGGTGAGAGTAAAAAGGGCTGTGGTGGTGAGATTTGGTGAGAAATAAATTTGGGCTTGTTTGGATTCTGGGGAAAAGAAGGGAAAATTGAAAAACTTTTGCTTCCCTTGTCTGGTTTGAGAGGAAAGTGAGAAGAAATTTAGCAAAACAAAGAATTGAGCATTGTAAAAATTTTCCCACATTTTCCTCGCACTTTGTTCGTTAACAACTTCCTTTAGCTGTCATTCGTCCGAGTATTCTCTTGTTAAGGGGTTGGCCTGTGCTTGTCTTAACTTTTCATCTGCAACTTTTGTAGGGTTCAGGTGATTTTCCTGGAAAATCCCACAGCTTGTCCGAGATGGATGCGTGTTAGCTATCAAGTTTATTGTTTCAAACCGCCCACCAAGTGTTCGACTAAATGACCAAGTGAGTATTTGCCTTCCTTTTGTATCAGCTAATTCGTGACAATTCTACTTTCCTTCTCTTGTCTTGTATGTTGTTCTTAAGATAAGCTTATTGCTAATTGCTAAATGCTAATACCCTTTTGATCTAATTTTTTATGCCAATAATTACTTGACGAGCCAAAGGAAAGGATTACGCAGTCAGTCTTGGATAGAGGATGTTTGTGTTTCAGGCTTCTACATTGGCAACTCAAGCTACACCGGTGCGTATTAATGAGCCTTTTACCTCTTCTCTTTTTTGTAAAAGGTCAGGTGGGGGGTGCTATCATTTGACTATTTCTATGTTCATGTGCTGCTGAATGGTCTTCTTTTTCTGCTGCCATTGATGTCTATTAAATAAACCAAACCACCAAGTTTTTTATTTCTGGTTCTCTTGGTGTTCAAATCACTGCCCACTAATCTTATCTCATGGCTTCTGAACTTATGTTTTTTATTTACTTGTTACTCTAGGGAAAATGATTGGATCCCCGAAATCTCCGTGGGGATCCCCGTTCCCCATTTGGAGCGGGGATGGAGGATAAAAATAAATCCCCGTTGGAGATTGGATAGGGGATGGATATGAGTAAGGGGTTTGGGGATTGGGGGTGGAGATAGTAGTCTCCGGCCCCGATCCGTCCCCATGCCCATCCCTATCTGCAAGTGCAATGGAAAGAAGAAGAAGAAGGGGGAAAAAAAAGTCAAAACCCCCCAGGAATGCAATCAACTCCAAAATACTTCTACCACCGAGAGAGAGAGAGAGAGAGAGAGAGAGAGAGAGAGAGAGAGAGAGAGAGAGAGAGAGAGAGAGAGAGATTTCAGTAACTGCCACTTACGGAGGAAGATTCCTTCAAAGGCCTTTTCCTTCCTTCCAAGAGAGAGAGGAGTTCTTTCTGTATCTCTCCCTAAAATATGCCTTATTTTAGTACGCACGACAACGAACGGTTTGGATCATACTAACTTAACGCGTCTTTACAAAGCTCAAGTCATGATTGTGGAACGGGCTGAATATAAAAAGTTAAATTATAGTTTCCCTATAGCAATAGCATGCTTAGTTTCCGTCCAAATTACTACTCCCTCCGTCCGGATTTGTTTGTTCACAAACATACTTTTTCAAGTCCTAAAATGTTTGTCCATTTTCAAAAGTCAAAGGATAAAGTATGAAAATTTTACTTTTTTGCCCCTTTTCTAAAACTTTAAATAACAACTCAAAAACTATTTTTTTAAAATAATGTGTTTACATTTTTGAATTTTTTTTGCACCGTATTAAAGTTCTCAATGAAATCTATCAAACAAGATCTAAATTGATACAAAAAAAAATTGTAACTACATTAATTTTTAGTTTGAAAATTACACGTAGTTTCGTAGTGAACTATATCAAATTGGAATGGAGAGAGTATTAAATTGAGGGATTGATTATAAAATAAGAAATTAACAAACTCAAAAGGTAATGGAAAAAAAGTTAGAATCTTCAAAATGGACCAACAAATCTGGACGGAGGGAGTAGTACATAAGTCTACTCAGGATTGACATTGCAATTTGCAACCAATTGCAAAATGCAAGGTTTGATGTGTCCAAATTGGAACATGAAGGATCAAAATGAACTTTCGCGTACAGTCAAAGGGATATAACAAAAATTCCCCATATAACGAAAATATATACTCCTTCCGTCCATTTTTAAATGATATCTTTGGGAAACGTGTATTTTTTGTCGCCGTTAAAAAATGCACTTTCGTAACATGATTTTTTTGGCACCAAATTAAAGTGCTCTAAAAAATTTTAAAATTATATAAAGAAATATATTTTTGGTAATTGATATTCACACCCCCTAAATTGTTATCCACACCCCCTTTTTGTCTTTTAGTGACATTTTTACACATGAAAATTTCACTAGAAGACAAAAAGGGGGTGTGGATAACAATTTAGGGGGTGTGGAAATCACTCCCCATATTTTTTAGAGATTTGAAATTGCACAGACTTTGATAGATATCACTTAAAAAGGACACAGAGGAAGTACTGTTAAGGTACACAAGGCTCTAGCTTACAACAGGATATGGAACATTGTAATTTCCATCCCTATTCTTTTTGGTTTTGTGCAAATTTGGGTTGATACCCCTAGCTCGAACGTAAGAGTTCAAATAACGGAGCTAGTGAATTACAAATCATTGCCCACTAAGATTAGAAAAATTACACAAATACACTTTAAAATGAAAAATATTGATGAAAATAAGGCAAACGGCAATTGAATTAACATAATTACTTTGTTGCATCAACCGATCAACATGAGACAACTAGGGGCAGGGGAGGACTAAAGGGGTGCAGGGAGGGGGCCGGACCCGTCACAACTCCAACTTTTATAGTTTTCGACATTTATTTACAAAAGTCTACTCCCATAAGTCTCTCGATGAACAAGTTTTCTTAAAATAAACATATGCATAAATATTTGTGGAAATAACTCCGTAAAACTAAGTTATCAATAAAATACTTTAGTCCGGCATTGCAAAATAAAATGAAGCTTGTGTGTATACACAACATTAGACCTACCAAGTAGCAATATATAAATATAAGCTATAATTGTTTTGTTATCACAGTAAAAAATACATTAGTTCGGCCCCCACTATGCACAAATCATGCGTCTCCGACAAGAGTTAGCCAACAATATCCATGCAGTTCAGTGGCTTTCGGTTTGCTCCTACTAAAATCCTTGAGTAAAGATATTCACAAGGCATTCTTAATCATTTCAACATACTAATATCTTGCACGAGACACAAATTAAGAAATAAAAAAAGTGACAAGGATTACAGGCCTCTATTATGAGGAGTCGATAATTCCAATTGCTAATAGACCTATAATCCAAATTCCTTTGAATTTACAGGAGCCAGCAAGGGCAAGAGGTAGGTCCAATCTTACAGTTTTGGGCTGGATTTAACCATTCAATGGGGTCCAATCTATTTCAAGCATTTCTTGGAAACACCCCAACCTATTCATATTACCACCAGATCTTTCTGCTGCATGTCTACCAAGCAAACAAAACCCATGCATAAGTGGCCCTCACTGCATGACTCGTTTTTTAGGCCTCCATTAGCAGCACCCTATTAATCTGCATATATTGCAACAATTCTCACACAGGCTGGCATCCTATGCTCGTGCATACACGCATATGATACTGTATTTTTCTTCAAAAAAATGAGTCCAGGGAAGAACATCAAAGCAAATATAATTGCTAGATAACTTTGGAACATGCACCCGCCTTTTGATTTAGCTTCAAATTCAATATGTCATAAGGTATCATCAACCGATATCTATTTACAGGGCTGGCCTAGGCGGCCCAGGCCCTAGGCCATAGAGGCCTAGGCCTAAGGCATTCAAAAAACTCAAAAAATTAGGGGCGCTCTCATACATTTTAGTATTTAGCCTTGAGTAGCAGTCTTTTACAGGCCCAGTCCACCAAAAAAATTATATAAGGCAGCCATTCCAATCTCAAAGAGGCAGCCCAGAAAGAAAAAATGGTAGCCCAACTCAGTTTTAAATTTTTAGGCCTAAGAAGGCAGGAGCCCAACATTTTAGTCTCTTTTATACTAATAAACTCTCACACCCCTTTTATAACGACCCGCCCCAACTAATCTGCTAACTTTTAGTCTAATCACGTGGCTCAAAGGTTACTATCAAGTTAACAGTAGCTAGTCAGCGTTATCTAATATATCACCCGAGATCATCTTGAATTGATGTCCCGACGTGGTACAAGTGGGTTCTCACACCTTTCTTTTATTCTTTTTCAGATATAGAAATCCTCCCTCACTGTTCCTCTCTCTTGACAAAAGTGAGAAGTGAGCAATCAGATTGAGCAGTTAAGAAAATTCTTTTGTATTTTCAATCTCTCTCTCAATAGACTCGATTCTCTCTCTCTCTCTCTCTCTCTCTCTCTCCTAAATCTAATTGGAAAAGTAATAGTACTTTTTACTCCATTTTAACCTTGGGTTTAGTAGTTTTTTTTTATGAATTTGTATTTATTGATTAATGTACTGTGTATCAAACTATCAATGTGTTATGTTTTTTTTTTTTTTTTTTTTTAACATTTGTTGTGTGTGCTTTGTGTGTATCAGTGTATCATGTATGACAGTATGTATCATATTCATAAAGACTTTGTAAATCTACTGAACAGAGTTCTCATCGCCTTCAATCAGTAAACTACCGTTTAACTCAACATCCGCTGCCGCCATTGGAGTATGGACTCGACGGGCGTCGGCTTTGGTGTTAGAGGAGATGGCCCAGAGTCGTACCAGATGGTTGGAGTTTTTGTCAAAGACGAGGAGAGAGAGACAGTTGTGGGAATACATAACAATAAAGTAAGCAATTGCTTGTGAATATTGCTTCGGTAGAAGTACTGAAGCAGCGAATGACTGTAGCTGGAGCTACTAATACCGAAGGGTTAAGAGAAGCTGCTGCAGGTGGAATTTTCTCCTTTTGGTTAGATAAAATAGCTCAAATGGCTGTATAACTAAGCTGCTGTTGCTCTAACCAGAGTTTGAATAAGGAATTTTCGTGGGAAAATTGATGTGAGGAAATAGCATGAGATTCTGGGGGAAAGGGAAAGGCAACTCAGTTCAAGAAATTTGCTGTTATTTACAAAGTTCCAAGTAGAAAATGATTGTAGCTTAGCAGGTTAGCACACTATGGGACATGGCCACCTAATATGATACCATGGGCTATCATTTCTAACCTCTAGCATGTCTTCCTGCGTGAGAAAGCGTGTGGATTACTGATACGTAAGGACCTTGCTGGGCTCACAATTTCTGTTCTCTTGTTGCACACACTGCTATGTTACGCACATGATTCCAGCAGTTCATACCAAAAAAAGGGAGAAATTTGAGATGGGGCTTTATCCTTGATTTCCATAACATGGTTCTCAAGAGATCAAATAGGATGGAGTACTTTCGTCTTTAGCTACTCACAAGCCAGCAAATGCAAGCATTGAATAGATAACATTTAGCTTATACAAGTATCAAGATTCCATGTCTGGTAAAATGCATCATGTTCACATTCACTTTATTGAACACAATTCAGCAAAGATGTTTCACATATTTGGTCATACAAGGAACCCGCAGGCAAAGCCTCGTATCCTTTCCCGTTTCGGCGTCTCAATGGGATGCCTGAAAGCAACATAATAAACTTAGAGAGATAAGAGAGAGGCTTTTTGACCTAAAAACCAATAGTTTTTAAACGCATTGCATGACAAACGATACCACCAGAGTGCCAACAAATCTAGGAAAGAGAATAAAAGCAAGCTTGCAAAGAAGAAGAATCAACATTGAAGCTGCATATTGAACAAATAGAAGGAAGTCCAATTCATTTTACCACAACATGACAAATTAGTGTTAGGCCAAAGTATTTCAAAAAGAGTTATGAGAAAGATGTTTTGGATGATTCACATATTTTCCAGGGATACACTGACCTATCAACTCACATATGATGTTGATGTTTGACATGATTAGAATTTTAAATTATACATGACTGTGGATAACAAGATCAAGTCCATCTAAAGGAGAAAGATCAGAAGAGTAGTTCTATTAATTGCGAGTAGAAGATAATCATCCTGGTTTCATTTATTAATAAGCAAATGAAAAGAATATGAGCTACTTTTGCAGTCTCTGGCTCCTACAGGCTTAACATTGACTTGACCCTTTCTATGGTGGAAAAATAGAACTAATACCAATCAGTTTAACCATCTATTAGATTCAATGATGCCTAGAAATTACCTCGTGACCGTGCCCATGGTCGTCGGCATGATCTTCATGGCCTTCCCAAGGATGTCGCCAACCCTAAGAATAAGTGACCAAATGAGGGAAAACCAAACAACGAAAAATAATAGATTAAAGAACATTTGGAGAATAAGAAAAAGACGAAAATGGAGAAGAAAAACTTACCAAGACTACAGGACCATCTTGCTTAGCCCTATAGAAAACCCAAAACCTGAAGCATGACGTCAATATAACAAAATTCGCAGTAAGCCGGCTAGATTGGAAATGCAAACTAAGAGCAGTGTTCTAAAAGAAGGTCTGGAAGGCCGAGTACTCGCTGCCTAGGCACTAGAAGGCCCCTCGCCGACTAGCCCGACCCACCTGACTAGACCGACTAATTCCCTGACTAGACACCAAGTACTCAGCCCTGGAAGCTATAAGGTGCCCAGCTGCCCTGGAAGCGCCTAGCGAGTTTTAAAACCTTGACTAAGAGAGGGTGTGGAACTGGGTTCAAAATAGGACAAAATATTAGTATCAACTAAACATATAAGAAGAATTCGCAGAAAAAATCATGCAAGAAAAATGTAGCTTTAACCCCTCAACTTCATAAGCTGCACGAAGAGCAGGAATTATCCCCTCTTCCTTTGTCTATTTTATCTGACAATTACAGGTGCCTCCCTCAGATTACATTGCCCTCACTTGCTTTTTGACAAGATGCAGGGACCTCCCGTGTTAATAGCATTTACTGGCATTGGCCAGTGTCATCAAATCTGAGAAACTAACTACCAACATCTCCCTTCTTCTTGCAATGTGAAACGTAAAAACGTACTCTGAGGGAATGGTCTGCTGTTGCGACGAATAAGGGCTTCAGAAGGGCTTGCTGGTCCAGGCAATCGGATTGTTCGAGTATTTGCTATCCCAAAAACCAAACACCCCATCGCATCATTGATCTTCACAACCAAACACCACCTTTTGGTCTTCCCCTAACGGACTCCTTTCTCTGTCTTATCTGATCTCTCCCTAAATTGCATACGGCATCAGTCAAATACCCCAAAACAAATACCCTTACAGACCTAACTTAGAGCCATGGTTCATGCTACACCATGTCCCTTGTAGAGCTCTTGGAGACCTCCCTGGCATTAAGCACTACTCTAGAAAGCACTGGGAGATGAAGTGTGAGAGGTGTCATCAATTAAACACTACTCTAGCATGCATCTGGGCGTTCATTTACATATTCCACCAGAGAAAAATGTTTTGCATCTCTGCTCAGTCCTGGTCAGCTAGTCAGGAATTTCATAAGAACAACTCCATCATTATAAACATAGCTCAGGGGCAAAATGCCCGCCTCGGTTGTACCTAGTTATCAATAATGACGACAACACATAATCATCTCACACTAAATACAGATAACTAATAGGGAGAAAGGAGACAATTAGTAGCAGCTTCTTTTAATGGACTAGTAAGTGTTTTATAGACGCAAGAATTGCAAAAGTACGTCAAAAACAGGAGATCAGTGCTATTAATTGGGAACCACGATAGATTCTTGATAGGTGTTGCCTTGCCCAAGGGTTCTGCAAGTAGGAGGCCAAAATCTTGTTAGGATAAGGAATTCCCTAAAAGTACATGAAACCATTCGACGCTTCTCATTTAGTGAAGAATACCCCCTTTTCAGTGAGTTTGTACTTCTACTCCACAAAACTGAACAAACAGATCTGTTCAGCATTTCTTTACCTCCTATGAGCCCTGCCTTACAAGCATGTACCTTCTTGCTACACCAACCATACCACACCTTGGCTCTAAGATTTTCCTCATCCTCTGATTGTACACCCAATCGTTCTTCTCCCATAACATGAGGACTACAACAGCCAAAGAGAGTCCTAGATTGTACCTTCCAAAGTATTCTTCCTAGAATTCTACGCAGAGTATTAAATTTTATCAACCCTATTCTGAGGTGCTCTATTTAGTTTATTTCTTCTCAGTGCCTCACTTTAGAATAGAGGTCAAATACAGCTAAGTAAAGAATAGATGCAAGCTAAGAAACAAGGATGCGGACACGGAAAATGATACGGACAAGGGAGGCGACATTACTTAAAAAACTGGGACAAGGCGGTGGACAAAGAAAAAATATGTAATAAATCAGGATAGGTATGCAGGTGTTATTCATATGAACATTCCATATGGAAACAACCAAAAAAAATTGTAGCTTTACAGCTCCTATTGTTGTCTTTTTAAATTTTATAAGTTAAACGAGAGTTTACTTTGGTTGAAATTTACATATTCGTAGCATTTATTGGATATCATAACCCCCAAATAAGCTTTCAATATGATGAATTGATTGTGTCCAAGTTGAGAAACGGGTGTCCCCAAAGTATCCTCAGGCATAGTTGTCAGAACCGCACAATTCACGCAAAAACAATACAAATATATTGGTGGATCAAGGTTTATATAAAATCAGTGGTGAATCGTGCGATTCAAGGTTCGATACTTCGATTCACGATTCACGCAAAAACGATGCGAATCAAGGTTTATCACAAGTCAAAGCATGCTGTTAACCATTTTTTCCTCACTATTCTTAAACATTAAGATAGTAGTTCCAAAGAGACTTACAACCAAGATACTGTATACTCACGGGTCCCTGTAATTCTTGTATCGTCATAGACCGTGGCACTGCTTAGAGACTCGTACCAACCCACATATGTTGCCATATAATCTAGTTTTGTAACTACGCCATTAGACTGTAATTTTTTTAGTGTTAAGGCTCCTTTTTCATTTCTATAATTTATTTTTAACATCTATATACATATCTGTTTTATCATAGTAGAAATTTTCCTAGTAGACCAAGTAATCATCAATTAACAATAGAAAACAAACTTCAATATTGATTCAATTGAGCTTAAACTATTCAATTTTACAATGTATCTTTACATGATGGTGCACAGATATATTTTCCAATGTGTTCTTGAAATTTGGACCAAATCGTTTTGGCTTTTTCACGATTCGGAAAAGGGTCTATTAGATTCTCGATTTGATTTGCGATTTAACAACCATGACCCTAGGGCCCATTGTGTCCCCCACTTAAAGATAACTAAATTTATTGGACACATCAAGTGTAGTGTTCCATATGTGTCCTGAGTGTCAGTGCTTCATAGGATGCAGGTGATATCCTGCAGACTAGTAGCAGAGCAAGCAAGTCTTCCTGCCTTTTCTTGGGCTCTTTGAGGCACTACTCAATTAATCACAAGCATGTTCTTTTGGTGTCTTGTTGCTTTGGCAGGGCAATATAAATGGTATCATTTTGGTTTCTGGAATGCATTGCCTGCCATCTTTACTGGGAGAATTCTATGCATTGCCTATCTTAGATGATTCAATAATCTCCAAATGGGAATCTTCAGTATATTCAGTTCCGTGATACTCTCCAAAGTACCAAAAAAAAGGTTCCATGATTCTTCATTCACAATGTGCCTGTCTTAATTCTTTACCAAAACCTCAAACAATTTTAATATGAGAGCACTTAAGAATCATTTGGCAAATTATGCATCAAGAAGAAGAAATTTTTTGCTGTTTTAACTTTTAAGTAGAGTATTTAATTCGCTGGAATGACTTTGGGAAGGATTAGAACGATGGTTCCATTCCATTCATCACATGGCAAAAGCATTCCAACTTCCAAGGGAATAAGCATTACATTCCAGCTTCATTCTAGTAACCAAATTCTCCCCCAGACTACTTTAGATGCTTCGCAAGTGAAATCTTTACAATATCTAGCAACTGACATTAGAAAGGCTCATGAAAAATCAAATAGTTCAAACCTAAGAGCTAGCTCATTTTCCATTCTTCAAAACCCTAAATGGAAACGGTTAATTGAAGTAAACAAAGCACCTACCAAGAAACATAGCCAATCTGCATAAATTCAGTTCAAATAAATAAATAAATAAAAATCTGCATAAAACCAATAATTTCGGAAAATCCCATTGTGATAAATTGAAACCTAAAAAGGCCGCAACACATATAGCTCATCACTTATGTCTAAATTAGATTTACTAGCCCTAAGAAAAAAAAAGGACGCAGATCCGAGGTCTTAACGAAACACGAATCAACAACAGAAACCAGATACTATAACAGAAAGAACCATCGGTCAAACTAAAAAAATTGAATTTTTTATAAGAATGATAAGTAATTGAGAAGAATTAGATGTGGGAGAGAGAGGAGTGAAATAGGTTACCACATCATAGCACACATGCCCTTTCCAGTGAGAGTATGCCAGCGCTTTGGGTGAGGCAATGTTAATCCCTTGTACGTGGTGCTCGGTCCATCTCCTCCATGTCCTCCTCCCATCTCTCTCTCTCTCTCTCCCCCCGCTGCGAGTTCTACCCAGAAACAATCTGAGAGAGTATCAGCTGGTAAAAATGCAACTGGTGGCCTGATGTCGGGCCTTTCAAAGTAGAAACTCCATCCCAAGATGGGCCTACAAACCCACAACGTATCGGGCCGTGGGTAGACTGGATCCAGATATATATCTAAGGGAACATCAGCCCCCAAGAAGGAAACTGGGCCCATTGGGCCTACCACCTCCCCTTCCTAAAGGAAAGAGAGGGAAATCAATATTGATAGCTGGCCGCAAAAAAAGTGATTATATTTAGAGGTGAAATTGGTTCGGTTCGGCTCGGCTTGGCCGGGAATTTTGGGTATGCTGACTTGAATTGATGTAACAGATTTTTATCTCTAAGTCTAGAAAAGAGGCATCTAATTACCACTACGGTAAGTCACTCTTTTTAATTACCATTAAGGTAAGTCACTCTTTTTTGGAGTTTAGGCATTTAGGGTATCATACGGTTTCATAGGATTTTAGAAGTTTAGACACTTCACATGGCTTTGAGGGTTTAGGTACTTTCATTAGGGTACCCTAGGATATTTAGGTTTAGACACTTTCATAGGGTACCCTAGGGTTTAAGTTTTAGGGTGCACTTTTCTATTATGGGATTTTAGTGGTTTAGGTACTTTTATAGGGTACCCTGTGGTTTTAGGCACTTTCATATGATACCCTAGGGCTTAGGTTTAGATACTTTCATAGGGTACCCTAGGATTTAGGGTGCACTTTCGAAACCTTAATGGTAATTGTTTTAAAAAGTAAAGGGAAAAAAGAGAAAGAAAGGGGAAAACTGGGCGTGCACTTTCCCTTGCCACCTGTTCCGTCTTGCCTTACGAGTCTGTGAGAGAGAGAGACAGAGAGGAGTTAGCTGTGCATTTTGAGAGCTAGAATTCCCCCAACAAAATTGTACCGACCGGGAACGTGCAGTACCCGCCCCTCTCTCGTTAGGGGCTTATGCACTCCACTTGTTGTCTACTAAACGAGCGTTAGAACGAGTGACCGAAGCCTTCCATTTAGTGGCTTCCCCCCTTTTCCCCCATCCCACTCTTTCATTCCCGCTTAAGCTTCCCCGGTTTTGTTGGTTGGAGAGATTAATTGATTAGTATCATGTAACTGATTCCAGCCAAAAAATTATGGGCCGGAGTTTTACACACACACACACACACATACACACACATAATACGTTCGCAAATGCAAGGTTCACCTTGTGGTTCAGTCACACGAAACTTGACTATTCTATTAAAGGTTGGGAGTTTGAGCCTTGATTCTTTCAGTTTGAAACAAATTTTTTTTAAACTTCAATAAAATGTTGAACAAATTTTTATAAAACGTCAATAAAATGTTGAAAGGAGCAGGAATCAAACACATAACCTCAAGCTTTGGAGGAGGAGATCTTAGCACACTACAACTACCAACTATTAACATGACTAACATACATAATAAATAATATATCCCCCGATTTGGGGACCCTATTATTGGGCCGAAAACTGGGGCCCTAAGTAGCCTCTTTGTCGGCCTATGCTTAGGGTCGGCCTTGGGTTCTAGAAAATTTTAGTTGGTTTTGTCATTATTGGTGCGGTTTGTTCGTTATATTTCACTCCTATCGGCTTATCCACCTTCCTCATTATTTTCGATAATCGGGTATGCGAACCAGTTTTCGCGCACCTCGACTAATTCGGGTGCCCTGAAGTTAATGACCAGGCAAACCCTTTAGTCGCTCCAAGGTTTGGAATGTTTGTCCTCCGTGGGGATGGAGCATGTGGCCTCATTATTCGTCAAACCCAAAATTGCAAATGAACCAAACTGCTCGCGAACAGCTCGAGGCTCTGCTCATTTAATAATCGAGCCGAGCTCGAGCTCGTTGAGCTTTGCACTCCAAAGCTCTGCTCGGCTCGACTTGGCTAAAAAAAGCTTGGCTGGTATGTATAGACTTGGCTTTTTAAAAAGGCTCGTTTACTAAATATAAATCGAGCTCTGCTCGTTTATAGCCGAACCGAGCTTGAACTCGCGTTTTCAGCTTGGCTGGTATGTACCCCTCACTGTTCAGAGTTGTCAACTCAAAAGATGAACTTCTTGGTCAAGTGCAGACAAGAAGAGATGATGCAGACCATTGGGACTTGTAGTTTAGAAGAAGATTGTATGATTGGGAGAAGGTTCTGCTAGCTGAACTCTATCAACTTCTCGATGAATCTGGTGTTGCAGCAAATAGTGGAGCAAAGGATACACTTGTCTGGTCTGCCTGCAATTCAAATGTTTTCACGGTAAAATCTTTCTATGAACTTGTTGGACCAAATGCTATCGTAATTAATTCAGCTTATGATCTCATATGGAGAAATGTGGCGCCTTATCGTGTTCAATGTTTTGGATGGTTGGTTCACCTTCGAAGAATCAAAACTTCAGAATTATTGTTTAGGATTGGTATGATTCAGAACGTAGGAGAAACCAATTGCAAATTCTGCAACTCGGGTTTGGAAACTTTAGACCATCTACTGCTTCGTTGTGATTTTGTTTGGATGGTATGGACAAAAATATTGCTTTGGTGGGGTGTTCAATGGGCGACACCAAAATCAGTGGTGGATTTACTTCTTTGGTGGAACGACTGAAATATGAAATCTGCGAAAAAGATTGTTTGGGATTGCATCCCTTTGGCAGTCATGTGGACCATATGGAATAAGAGGAATGCTCTCATTTTTGAAGCTGTAACTCCTGACTGAGAAGACATCACTAATCTCATTAAAACCAGGGGTTGCTTCTGCAGGTTAAAACAAAGGAGGATGATGGAAGCAGAAGGGGTAAATACTCAGTGGAAGATTATATCTTTAGGCTCCAAAGTGTGTTGGATTCTTTCTAGATATCTTTACCATTTTTTTTTTTTTTTTTTTTTCTGTCTGTTGGTTGCAAATTGAAGGGCGTGTCCTTCATTTTGACGCTGTCTGTTTTGTTTTCTTAATCTGTTGGTGCATTGCCAACTTCTTGGGTCCTAGAGTTTCATATGATTATCTATTTGAGTGTGCCAATTTATTTAGCCCTCCCTTAGATATGATGTTTTCCTCTCTGTACCCTTTTCATTGTACCTCTCTCAAAGTTGAATGAAATTTATTCTTTGCCGTTAACAAAAAAAAACTCAAATCCCTTGTGGGGTTCCACCTTCCTCATGATTGTCAGCGTCACATGCAAAAGTAATTCAAAAAGTCTCTCTTACTAGTCCGAAGGGGCAAAGGCTAACGTTTATCAAAAGTTCCTTACTTTTTATTTTCACTTTTATACTTTTAGTTTTTCCTTCTTTTGCAGAATAAGTAGTATTAATTTGATCACTGAATTGAGTGATTATTTGAAAAGGGGAAAGGACAAATGGTGGTTTGGTGTGTCCACTAGTTGGCATGGGTGGGGCATGCATGTAAGGGCATTGTTGCGTGCCCAAAATTTGTCGAATTAACAAATTGGCTTAATTTGTTATTTGCAATCCCAGCACTAGAAAACTTTCAAATCTCAAAACATCACAGTATGACTAGTTTTTCTCACCAAGAAGGGCCGGGTGCAGGAGAAGGGGTGATTGGGGTGGCTACCTCCCTTTATTGGTCACTAGGCCTTTGGGACAGGTGCACGTCGAACGTTAACAAAAAAATATAATTGGTGATAGTAATTTAAAAGGGTAGTTCAAAGGGCAAGGGGTAACTGTGTGACAGTTAAAAAAGACAATTTGGAAATTTAAAATTGTGAGACAGCCTAAAAAATCAATCCATACCAAAGTAATACTCTCCCTTTCTATGTCAGAATAGATGACCATAAGATCAGATCTGTAATAGATTCCTAATTTTCTACCATGGTGTACATACAAGCACAACAATTTAGGTCATCACATGGCTACTATCACAAGCGGGCCCATTCATGCTGAGCATAGGAAGAGCAGACACTTAACTCAAGCGCTTTGCCAACTTGTATACCACCAAGGTAGGTACGTGGTTTGAACCCTAAAACTTATCTCCATTAGGATGTGTTTGGCCTAATTTAATATTTTTTTTGAAGATAGTGCGTATTAATTAGCAATGTTTAGTGATCGATATTTAATTTAGTTTTCCTCAAACTTTTGGATTAATAATTCGTTCCAACAAAACAAATTAAAGAAATATATATAAAAATACAAACACTAAAAATAGTCGATATAAGATGGTAAAAAACTATGAAAATGGTCTTTTCAAATACCTTTTCCTCTTCTCAGTAAGCTTTATAGGAAATTAATTTTGTTCAACTATATACTTTTTTGATTCCTCACGTCCAGACAAATAGTTTATCCAAATATTTTGCCAAGAATTTGAAAAAAATTCAGAAAAAAAAATGATCTAAAGGGACAGTGGAAATAACATCAAAAAATGAATCCAAACACACCCTTATTTGCAAACCAAACTTCAAAGCTTAGGAACGCCAGATACTTTATACCCTAATCACTTCATAATTTTTTTTTCCCGACGATATGATGTTAGTATTTTAGTTAAGTTTGATTACTATATGGAGTATCGATGTTGTTCCATCAACTCAAACCTAGAATCTCCCAGCTCTTAAGTACCGGTACACGACCAAGTGAACTCTGAGTCCTGGTTGTATTTCTTCTTAAAGCTTACCACCTTGAAAAGATTAAGATAAGCTGTTTATCTCTTTGCTAAAAAAATTTGAATTGCATGTGTACACATCAAAAAAAAGAAAAAGAAAAAAAGGAGTATACATCAATAATTTAAGCTCGAAAACTGTGGACAGGAAGAAATGCAGAGGAAATGGATACAGACATCCACGAAAGTTTATTCCATTTTTCACATGCATAAAGGAATACCTCTCTTTCATGGAAGGTGATCACCCCTCTCTCTCTCTCTCTCTAAAAGAAGGTGCATGCATTAAAACTTGAACAATTCCAATTCGAGGGTATTAAACACCCAGAGTCTGCATCAAGCAAATTAACAATATAATTAGTAAGCGTATCCTTTGTTAACGCATCTGCACATTGGTTTGTCTATGTTTATGGTCAAGAGTTCAAATCTCTCCACGAGTAACCTGCAACTGATCATAAATAACATTGCTAATGCTAAGAGGGTGGTGATCAAGATTATGTTGGGCAAGAATTTGTACGAGAATCAATGCATCCACTTCTAAGTTCAATGTCCAAGTTTTTTATACTCTAGCTGTGATCCGTTTCTCATCAATGCCCGTAGTTCGGCCGGAGCGCTGGAATTTTCTCTCGTATCCTTGTGGAAACCAGTGATCCATTGGCCATCGTGGTCTCAAATCATCCGGCATGTTGTGGCTTTTACCGTGGAACTATTAAAAGTTAAAACACACGCGTGCGCGCTCTCTCTCTCTTGTAGGAGAGCATGCAATGCTTTTTTAGAAAAAAATATATTATAAGCGGAGAAAACCAGCAGCTATAAGTGTCAATCAAGACCACGGAATAACAACAGATCATCTACTATAGAAGAAAAAGGACAAAAAAGTCATTTGAACAACTGTGTAAAAACATGGTGAAGACAAAAGGAAAGTTGGTGGCTGTTTCGCTCCACTAATTAACCACTGATTATATTGCTCTATAATTGTGTGTACCTTTAGTCAAAGGCGAATCCCCTTTTTATAGATTCACCTTACTTGGTCTCCAAGCTAAGTCAAGGATACACTCATATCCCTATATATCCGGAGCTTTGTCCTGATCGGAACCCTTGATAACCCTTATCATGGTAGCTTCTCTAATAAAGGCGCACTCTTGTACCGCCCTTAAGCACCTTCTAAAATAATTCTTATGCCGATCGGACTTTACTCCACCCATTGAGACTATCCATCCCAAATGGGCCTTGTTCATCTATGAGCTCCTTCCTAGCACGGTCCGCTAATTTGACTATGAAGTATGATATTAAAATGAGGAGTCTCAAAATAGGATTTTTCTACCGCCCACCTATTCAGTGAGACAGTGAACGATAAGAACTTTCCTTGCAAATCCACCAAAGTTGACGAAAAATGTGATTAACATTAATTAACTGTTTAAAGTTACGAAACATAGGAAGCTGATAGGGTCAATGATTGAAAGCTGGGTGGTGATGGCTGCGTCATCCATGTTAGAAACAACTATCATATGCATAAAGCTCCTTTAGTTATTTCAATGGTCATTCTTTACTTTACAATTTGATAATGTTCGAGCACACCACAGCCTAAGTGGGGCTGGTGGTGGTCAAAGGTTAAGTGCCCTTTATTTATTCCCTAGCCTACCATGAATTGCCCCTTATTAATTATTCAACACTCTCGAAGTATCGTGTGTGTGGCGTTGTCTACGTACGTAGTACTCCAAACTATTTACTTAGTGACAAATTATTCGGTAGTAACAATTATTATTCACTTTTGTTGAGTGGTTAAGGGACAAGACGTGACCCCAATAATATAGTGGTGATCTTTTATTTGTGGAGAGTACCAAATGGTACTCTACGAGTAGGGATGGGCATGGGGAGGGTACGTAGGGGGTGGATACCACTACCTCCATCTCCGATTCCCGGGCCTATATCAATCTCCATCCCCTCCCCGATCCCCACCGGGAGTTTAATTTTAACCTCCATCCCAGCCTCGATGCTGGGAACGGGGATCCCCACGAGGAATTGGGGATCCAAAAATCCATGCACTAGTCATATATATATGAAAGAGGTACATATTTTTTTAGTTGGGACATTAATTTAAGTTATGACCTGGGTTATGGACAAACATGAGGCACATGCTCCAACAGATACCTCAGATGCTATCTCACCCTTAAAATTGAACTTTGAATGAGTAGCACCCTTCAATGTTAAAATACTATTTTATTACTTTATTGTTTAACCTATTGTTTTTCTTGTCTTATATGCATGATTATTTTTTTAGTTAAAGAAATAATATAAGAAGGGCCGTTTTGAAGTATCTATTGAAGAGCATTACAAAAATTCCATCCTATGGAGTAGTTACTATAGATTGTGTTAGTAATATTTTATTCCATCCAAAGAAACGGAATGACTATAAATAATTATGATAAAAAATGAAGTGCCCAATTGAAGTATTGTTATTGGTAAGAACGGCGATACATACACTCTCTGGGAGCCACTCCCAACCACACCCTCTCTCACATGGGGTGTGGTCCCCAAATCTGGGCCCCACACCCCATGTGAGAGAGGGTGTGGCTGAGAGTGGCTCCCAGGGAGTGTATGTATCATTTTTGTATTGGTAAATCATTTGTCGACAGGTCTTCTAAAAAATTGACAATATAGTGGGACCCAAGAGAATTTTTTCCTTTATTGGTACCGATCATGTATCAGCTGTCCAAAAGTATTTTTTATTTTGTTTTTTGGACGGCCAGGATGTGGCTCTAGGCACCGCGTCAGTCGTACTCTACACGCACCAAATATTTCTCCTCTTCGGGTCTCTTCTACGCTCGGTCACGCTATAAATAGATCTAAAATGTTATACGCAAACTTCCTACTCTTAATAGCAAGTCCATATATTACAGATATTGTAACGTAATTCATACCACTGTTTAAATCCTAAATATAGGGTTTGTGTTTGTGTGATAAAAATAGAAGGGTTTATTTCTCCATACTATGGGTGAGGTGGTGGAGGTCATGAACTCAAGCCCAACACCACCGCGGCCGGAGCCGGAGACAACAGCTCCTCCTCTAGTGATCTGTCCACCTCCTTTCCGGCACCAATCACCTTCACTCAATCAATACCCTCGCAGCGATTCCATCCCGAAAACTCCAAAAAGTCCTTTTGTCGGGCGCATAATGAGTACTCCCTTGGCTAGCCCGATGAAGAAGGCATTGTCGACGATGCAGGGGTATTTAGAAGAAGTTGGGCACCTAACGAGGCTCAATCCACAGGAGGCCTGGCTTCCCATTACGGAGTCCAGGAATGGGAATGCTTATTACGCTGCGTTTCACACGCTTAGCTCCGGGATCGGAGTTCAGGGCCTTGTCCTTCCCCTTGCTTTCGCTTACCTTGGCGGCTGGTAAGCCTTGATATGATAGTTTGAAAAATGATTAGTCAATTTAATTTGTACGTAAACAAAAAAGAAATAAAACTCAAGCTATCAAAAATAAAGAGTACAGTTATTATGAAAAATGTCTTTCAGACAAGACTCTAATACAAAGAAAAAATACTCTCTTTTTTTTTTTTTTTTTTTGAACGGCCAATGAAAAAATACACTTCTAGGACAATATCCGCACGAGAAAATATTCTTTACACCACGGTGTAACTCAAAGTTTTTTCCAAATCGATTGCATTGCGCCATGTGTCTATGTTCTACCTTTTGCGACCACTGTTTGGACATATGACGTAATATAATAGATTTGAAGGAAATATTGGTTTACACCACCGGTGTAAAAAATATTCTCCCTATCCGCACATTGTAAAGCGAGTTTCTACTAATATTAGTTACAGAATGTTGTGATTGTTTGCATTCCATACAATTGTCACCGTCATGTATGGCATACTTTGGTAGTAGTTTTTGGGGAGAATTGCTATAAGGTCCACTCTAGCTATTTCCTAACACGTCTAGTCCACCTAATATTATCCTAACACATCTAGTCCACTCACATGTACCAATTACAAGAATACCCCTCGCTTCTTAGGATACCCTAAGATTCTAGGGTACCCTAAGATTCTAGGGTACCCTAAAATCCTAGGATACCCTACTCTAAAAACCAAGGGTACCCTACCCTATATCCTAGGGTACCCTAAGAAGAAGTGCCTAAAATCCTAGGGTACCCTATGAAAGTGCCTAAACCTAAACCATAGGGTACCCTATGAAAGTGCATAAACCACTAAAAACCCTATAATAGGAAAGTGTCCCTAAACCTAAACCTAAACCCTAGGGTACCCTATGAAAGTGCCTAAATCCTAGGGTACCCTATGAAAGTATATTATGTATTAAATTTAATGTGAGGGTACATTTGTCTATTAAAAATGGAGAGTGGACCTTACACCTTAGAAATTGCAAAAATGTGGATTAGAGGAGTTATGGAACTAAGAGGTGGACTAGATATGTTACAAAAAGCTATAATGGACCTTAGAGTAATTCTTGATAGTTTTTGTTAGTATTAAATTTTACGTGTATATAACTAGGGAAAGTCGACAATACGGACCTCCTAACTGTGTGTACCATATGCACCTAATGTTTTGCCTAAGTTGTGTCACCTCATTAAGATTAATAACTTTTTGTGCGTCTCTTAACTTTTATACTAAAACTTGTAATTTTTCAGCAATTTGATTCATAACATTTTCACTATGGATCATAACATTTGTTTCTCGTAACTTTTCAGCAATAAAATTCATAATACATTGGTGTGTGTTGTAATTTTTATAATAAAAATATGTAACATTTTTAAGGTGCATGTTGTACACACCCTAATAAGAACGTGTATATTGTAGCCTTTCGCATATACCTAATACTAATAATAATGAATGTTTTAGTTTGAAATGAAAGAATGGTGACCAAGGACCATTTATCATGTTGTTTAACAATTATTCTCTCTGTAAATGGTGGCTAGCTCATGCGGTAGAGCTCTTGGATGCCTCACACTGCTTTTCAGAATCAAGTCCTTCTCCCCGATGTAATAGATTAGGAATGACGAATGGAAAAAAAAAAAAAAAAACAATTATTCTCTCTACGCGTATTATGTTTTTGAGAGACATTCCTCTCTAGAAATGTACCTAAAAAAAGGTAATGGCAGTATTAATATTTTCATTAAAGAACTAACACAACTCAGTTAGTAATGGTTGTGCAAAAGGTATATCGATACTTGTAGAATATTTATAGATAAATATTTGTATGTGTATTAATTTCTATAAAAAAAATGCATTGAAACAATAACTTTTGACATTATATTAGGGAAAGAAAGAGAAAAGAAGGGAAACTAACAAAGAAGGAAATTAGAGGGAAAATTGAAGAGAAAATGGGAGGAAAGTTAAATGGGAATTTGAATATTTTCCTTCCTCTTTTTGTAGAACCAAACAAAGGAAGGGAATTTTTTAAAATTTTCTCTCCCTTTCTCTTCCTTTCCCTAAGAACCAAACAGAGCCTAACATTCCTCTTTCTATAATATGGAAATCGGTTGCAGGAGTTGGGGAATCATCTCTCTATCACTGGCTTTCGTATGGCAACTGTACACGCTATGGTTACTGATCCAACTGCACGAGTCGGTGCCCGGGACGCGATACAGCCGATATCTCCAGCTTTCCATGGCCGCTTTCGGTAATTAAGCATCATCTCATAGTTTCAATTTTCTTTCATTTAAACTTCTTTTTGATAATTTAGGATGACCATGACAGTTTGTGCGTAAATTGACTAGTGGTCGCTAACATGTAGTTAAACTGGGTGTCCAGAGTTTGATTCCCGCGCTCTTACTTTATCCAAAGCTTTTTTTTGTCTTTTCCATGTTGTTTTTTTATGGCTCTTCTTTTTTTCTCAATCCACAATTTTACCAAAATCACGCTATCCAAAGTCTATTTGCCTTTCTTTCTCTAATGTTGTTTTATATGGCTCCTATTCCACAATTTTATGAAAATCACCCTACTCAATTACTTTATTAGAAATTTTGCATTTTATAAACACAACAATAATATAGAAGCGATATGTTCCTACATTGAATTAAAAAAAAAATCCAACGGTAGAAGCTTTTTTTAAAAAATGAGCGAGCTAACGCGGTTTATTAATTTTTTTAGAAAAATCATAGTTAAAATATGAAGCAAATTGTCTTATTTTTCTTTGAATCGGATCGTATTAATCATAAAGGATTATGACCGAGGTAACATTTTCATAGTGGTTTTTTTACTAACTTATTGTCATTTTTTTTAAATTAATAGTATGTGGGCATTGGGCAACCAAATTGAATCGGACTTGAGCAACCCTACCGTCAGAGCCGGGCATGTCCATATAGTTACTAAAGTGGTGTTACAAACAAATTTCGTGGTACAGTTAAAAAAAAACACAAATTTCGTGGTCATTAACGTGTTCCTTCATAAGCCCTTTTTTTTTTTTTAAAACCTTTGTAATCCACATAATTTTCTTTCCCGAAAAGATAGAGGAGAGAAAAGTACACTGACCCCCCAAAAAAGGAAAAGATGAGTGATCACAGAAGAACATCAATCAAAGATGAGTGATCATAGAAGAACATCAATCAAATTGGTAATCTCTACTAGAGCGAATCTGTGCCACATTTACACCTTTTTCCAACTTTTCAAGCATCTCTTATTTATACCTATAGTTTCCTCGTAGTTTTTTTTTTTTTTTTTGGGTAAAAGTTTCCTCGTAGTTCCCATGTCCCCCATCTAGTCTCCAGAGGTATGGATGAGGGATGATTGGAAATAAACTTAACTTTTGACAATTTATGCACAAAGTGACTGTTCTCAGAATGTCACTGAAATAATGACCCCCCTAAATTTCTGAGAACCGAGGAGCTAAATGACATTTTTACTGCAGAATCATACCCCCAAATCAAAGCCGAAAAATCATGCCCCCAAATCAAAGCTGAAAGGCATCAGAGAGGGCATGCCTAGAGGGTAGGCTAGTTCCCATGTGTCCAATTACCTTTTAATTACTCAGACATATTCGTGGAGTAATAAGGGCATCACCAATGGTTCTGGCCTTGTGGCCATTTTGGGAGCCAAACCCATGTTTTGACTTATTACAGTGTTATTTGGTCTAAATTCGACAAAAAGGCTACAATGGCACAAAAACCACCCACGTTCCATGGCCAAATTTGACTAAAGAAATGGCCCAAGCTTCTCTCTCTCTCTCTCTCTTTTTTTTTTTTTTTTATAAATGGTTCTACGTTGGCACAAATTTGAATCATATGAAATGCCCCTTATAGAGGGATGGGGACCTAGATGAATCAAATTTGTGCCAATGTTTTATAGCTGTTTCTTCTCATGTCTTTAACTCGGACAACCTCTTCAAATTCGTATTTTAAATGCTTTGGAGCGATGAAATACAATCACGAGATCATGCTAATCTTTTGTCAAAACCCAAAATGTAGAATCCATACACATCAGACGGTGTTGAATACATTTGTATTCCAGTTTGTGTCTAAATATTTGTTTCTCAAGCATTTTCAAATAATAAAAACATTGACGACATGCACCTTAATTTGTGAATTGTGAAGGTCAGAAGATAGGGAAGTTGTTGGTGCTTTTTCCGACCATGTACCTCTCCGGCGGCACATGCGTTACTCTGATCATGATCGGAGGAGAGACCATGAAGATTTTCCTCAACGAAATAGCATGCAGGAACCAATCATGCAACTTTCACCTCCTCACCATCGTAGAGTGGTATGTAGTGTTCACTTGCTCTGCGGTTGTTCTGGCTCAGCTTCCCAACCTCAATTCTATTGCCGGAGTTTCTCTCATTGGTTCAATCACCGCCGTGGCCTATTGTACAATCATATGGACCATCTCCGTCGCCAAGGGTAGGCCCATGGGCGTCTCCTTTGGTCCGCTACCGTTGGAGGTGAAATCGGATTTGGGTAGGCTTTGCAGTGTTCTGAATGGGCTTGGTATTATTGCCTTCGCCTTCAGAGGACACAACCTTGTTCTTGAAATACAGGTAAGTGCCTTGTTTGGTAACAAGAATATCTGGCTAATGGCCGTGAGTATTCTCAAGTACGTGTAGTCCACGCAAGTACTTATTGCCCCAACTAGATCAAACGACCGAACTATAACTCATAACCCATGTTTTATGGGACCTGGGGGTCCTAGAGGGCGTCCCCGGAGGGAAATAATGTAGGACAAAGGTCTCTAAATAGAAAATACAAAGATCGTTCCTCCAGTTCAACCCACCACCGAAGGCGTGGTCCTTTGGGGCAAGGCCACTAGAGTTCTCTCTCGTGAGTTCCCTAGTCTTAGAGTAGATGTTCTGTCCTCACAAACAACTGTATTTGTAGCATTACACAACATTATGGGGATTTCTCTTTTTCGATTCGGGTGTCTGATATGAAACTGTGATTGTTAAACCACAGGGAACAATGCCGTCAAGTCTAACGCACCCTTCACGTCTACCAATGTGGAAAGGAGTGAAATTTTCGTACCTGATAATAGCAATGTGTTTGTTCCCACTGGCAATTGGAGGTTATTGGGCTTACGGAAGTTCGGTAATTTCCACCATTTTCAATTTTTCAATCAGATCAATTGATAACCCCTTCCCCAGCTAACACAGTTGTAG
The DNA here is from genome assembly GCA_016920895.1 of Vaccinium myrtillus. Taxonomy (NCBI): domain Eukaryota; kingdom Viridiplantae; phylum Streptophyta; class Magnoliopsida; order Ericales; family Ericaceae; genus Vaccinium; species Vaccinium myrtillus. Next base: position 26,878 of record JADGMU010000729.1, on the reverse strand, counting down.
TTTCCTATTGCCAGATACCAACAAACGGAGGGATGCTAACAGCACTATACCAGTACCACAGGAACGACGTATCAAAGGTTATTCTAGGGTTGACAAGCCTACTCGTCGTGATTAACTGCCTCACCTCATTCCAAATCTACGCAATGCCAGTTTTCGACAACCTTGAATTCAGATACACAGCCAGCATGAAAAAGCCCTGTCCGCGATGGTTGAGAATGGGGTTCCGAGTCTTCTTTGGATGCCTGGCGTTTTTCATATCTGTGGCGCTCCCATTCTTGCCGAGCTTGGCAGGGTTGATAGGAGGGATTGCACTGCCCGTTACGGCTGCTTACCCCTGTTTCATGTGGATAATGATCAAGAAACCTGCCAAGTATAGTGGGATGTGGTGTCTTAACTGGGTACTGGGATGTTTAGGAATGGTGCTAAGCGTTATGTTGGTTTTCGGAGCCGTATGGAGTATAGTGGCATTAGGGATTGAAGTCCACTTTTTCAAACCCCAGTGACTAGAAAGAGAAAAATGGCCTATGAGCATGAGCTCTAGAATTCACTGACCAAATATATAGAAGCAATAGTGCGATCTGTGTGTGTGTGTGAAGATTATGAATTAAAAGAATTCAGCATTTCCAGAAGGAAAATAAACACATCACTCGATATCTGTCATTCAAGCCAACACATCAAAAAACCTCTGATCATGAGAGACACATCATTACATCTTACCAAAGGAAAAAAATGGTAACAGCACTTGGTTTGTGTTGAAGAGACCACATCAATTATATTCTGTAATCAGCTTGCTTTTAACTGCAGTTTCATATGTCAACAACGAAACAAAAGATGGAAAGAGAAAAAAAAGAAGATACCAAAAGCAATGGTTGAGAATTCAGTCACTCTACATAAATGGCTGGGGTTGAGTGGAAAAACATTCACACCTTTTATGGAACTCTACATTGATAATGGAAGAAGCATCCTTCGTTTCTTTTTCCGGTCCTGTCTTACTTTCTTCGTAACTTTCATGCATAAAAGCAGTAGGAATGTGACAGAAACTAAGATAAATGCAAGTTTCATATGCCTTAGGTATAACGAAACAGCCGAGAAAACCAGGCAGGCTAATATGATGAGTTCCCATATTACAAAGACCACAACGTCCACCCTGCCATAGAAAACAAAAAAGCAGAACGAAGAGATGTCAGAATTAAGAATACGTCAATAAACTAAGAAGTCCTCAACCATGTAAGAAAAAGATTGTGCAACTCCGAGTGTATTACACTCATGTAAGGAGAACAAATAGAAGCAGCAACAGCAATGATGACAGGGATCACCAATCAACAATTTCTACTGGGTTATCTAAGTAACGAACCAAGTGTCATTCTTTATTTCTAAGCAAAGTCAAAAGAGAACTCTATCCTTGAGTCACGCAAAAACACCTTACACATCTATAACATCAATAATTTATTCACCAGTTACAGAATACCATAGTAGGAATACATGCCTCATCTAAGAGCATTATTACAACAAGTTCTCATTTCTTTAACCTTCTGCCAGAAAGAGCAATCCCTTGAGAAAGAAAGCAGAAGCCATGAGGGTACAGGGGAAGCGAGCAGCACATCTAAATTCTAGATCATAAGCCTCACATCCTCAATTTGTGCCATTAGAAATGGACAAGAAACAAGTAGAAAAGAAACAAATGACATCGAGTAGCCTTAGCAGTTAGCACGAATACTGAACTTAAATATCCTTCTAACTGGACCAATGTTGGTATTCTGCCACTCAATACAGAAAAGCTATTTAACAGTCACCAACTCTGACATATGAAATACCTAGACTACCAAGCTTAGGAACTATAAATCGACAGGACACAGAAGTGTAGACCACTCATAAATGGATGGTGGAAAACTTACATAGACAAGTACCAGCATGCCATCTTCAAGGTATGGCACAAATTGAGGATGTGAGGTATGGCATAAATCGACCAGACACACAAGTGTAGACCACTCATCTACACTCATAAATGGATGGTGGAAAACTTACATAGACAAGTACCAGCATGCCATCTTCAAGGTATTTCATGTGTGTTATTTTGATTCTATATACCACTTCAAGTGTTAGTAGCCCTGAACAAACAACATTAGGCCTTACCAAGCACTTCCAAACCAAAGGAAGTCTCTTTGATTTGGAGAAGCCCATCGAGTAGTTAAGTGTAAAATAAATTAGTACATTGTTGCGCTAAATATATCCAAGCGGCAAAGCATCGCCAAGAAAATTGAAAATAGGCAATCCATATCCTTGTTATTTTTTTTGTTCTCTTGCTCAAATGACATTTTTTTGTTAAGTAAATGCAAGACACTTCGAATTGTTTATTCATGATATACTGAAAAATGAGAGGCTGAGGCTAGAGACGCCGTTAGAATCTCTCTCACCATAAAGCTTAATCACTACATTTCAGGAGAATGCAAGTCAAGAATTGATCATGCTGCATATCTGTCCTCTTTTCTATTTTATTTTTTTTTGGGTACCACAAGGAAGAAATGAAATACATCAGCATTTTATGTGTACATGTGCACACACAATCTCAATGGTAAAAAACAAACTTGGTATCCTAATCGCAGGAGGTGGGCATCAAACCAAGGTTCCCAATGAACAAGTCTTCCCATAAGATAAACCAAGTAAACGAAAGCACCAACAAATCAACCCAAGCCCTGCGTACAATGATTGGGTCAGCTACACGAATCCTTATTTTCTTCCATTTTACTATGTCGATGCCATATCTGTCAAACGCATCACAGCCTCTTTTAATACATTCAGTAGCAATTTATGTCTTCGTCTCCCCTAAACATCTAGCATTAGTTACATTCTAATTCCAGATTGCTTCCCTATTTAACATTTTCAATTTCATTATTGGGGACTGTGACATGAATCCTATTATGAATAGGACACCACAGGTGTTCCCCTTAATATATTTCAATGGAAAAAGCGGATTCATATAGCCAACCCCCATTGACTTGGACATCAGGTTCAATTTGGTATGATTTGGTTAATGCTGCTCTCCATTGTAAACAATCATAACCATTCGTCTACATTTTTCTATTTAGCTCTCCCCAGAAATAAATTTGCCAACTATACATACCAAGTGGTCTGCAATTCCAACAAGAAGTAACACTTAGCATGCTAATGGATCCAATCTCAGAAGTTAGTAAGTTTTCTTCTCTTTGTTTTAAAAAGTGTTGAGTTGGCCACTACTTAATATAAGATCAAAAGCTACTACGAAATCCAAAATACCCTCTCCACCATCATCTCAATCCCCAAATCAAAAAACAATAGAAAACCTCTCATATCATTGCCTATTAATTGTTAGGCAACTACTCAGATCCCTCCTAATCACCTGCGAGATATCTTGCACTGTTTCATATCTTTCTATTTCAATAATTCAAGTTCCCGGGAAGGCACGTCGACTAATCCTGAGGACCAATTCCACCATCAACCTGCCGGGGCCAATTAACGCCAGGGTAAAGCCCCATATGGACTGGCTCTAAACAACTTGTATTATTTCATATCAGTAACATTTGAATTATGTTTTTCTAGTTTCAATTAATGAATTTCCCAATTGATGCTTTCTCACCTTAAGGACCTATTATCAGAACCTCAATTTTACATTCTACAGTTGTACACCAAAAACCTAACTGATCCAACAGGGTCCAGAAACCACCAAAACAATCTCAAATTAAAATCTTTTAGAATCTCAATTACTTATACCACGCACGTACGCAAATAAAACCCTAGAGAAAGAAACAGGTCTAAAAAGGGGAAGAATTAGAGTGATACCTTGAAGAGGAGAGCTTAGAAGTAGAGGAGAAGAAAGAGACGGAAGCCCAATCGTGCTTGGATCGAATCTGGTACTCCCTAAGCTGTTCCGCCAGATTCGATCTTGTTATCATCGCTTTCACCACCGCCCTCCTTCTCTCTCTATCTTCCTCCGTCTCTCTCCCTCTAGATGTTCTGCGTATGTATCTGGAGATCAGTAGTCATTTACAATTGACGACCTCGGATAGAGAGGAGACAAAAGGAAGAAGAAGAAGAAGAATTCCAACTCCGAAGGGACGAAAACGGGGTAAGAGAAAGAGGATCAACGTTCCCTTCTTTGTTTCCTTTATTTGCTGTTGAGAGTTTAGTTTTGGTTCGTATTTGGTCGACTGGACTCTCAAAATAAACCTGGAGGAGTGGGCTTCACATGTGTGGAGATGATGATCCCGCTCTAAATGAAAGTCAAGATTAGTGGGCTCTTTCTTGGTGGGCTTAGCCCAACCCAGACAAAAGCAACACTGCATAAAAGAAAAGTTTCAAATGATCCTAGGGCTCTAGATTTCTTTAACTTCAAGGAAACATTATATATCTATGGACTTTTCTATATGGAGCTTTAGGGTGAGTTTCCGAATGGATTTTATCCATTCGTGCAGAGAGTTGATAAAATCTTAGATTTTTTAATGCAAAAATCTAAGATTTTATCAACTCTCCTCACGAATGGATAAAATCAAAGGCTTGATTTTATCAGATTTTGATAAAATCCATTCGGAAACTCACCCTTACTCTAGTTCTACTTAGAGCCCTCGCAAGTGTACCTAGAAATTGGTTTCACATAGCTATCTACAATGAACCCTTCAAACCTATGTTGGGACTGAAAATTGAGTTCAACCGTACCCGTTAAGTGTAATAGATGAGATGCAATCTCATCAAGCATGGAAATTGAAAGAAATTCAACTTTCAACTATTCAATTAGCCACTTAGAGTCTCCACAAGTGTGCTTTGGAATTGGTTCCACGTCTATTCTATCTAATCTAATCTAATCTAATATATAAGGGGGAGCACCCTTTTGGTGTGGACAAAATTTTGAGGTTGACTCACATTTTTATTATACCTAAATTGCTAATGGTTGTCACAAAATTATCCTCGTAACTATCACAAAATTACCATTGCTACACGTATCACTTTTCCCTAAACCAATTGCCTTTTTAACTGCCTAAGACCACCTCCATCAGTCTCGCCATCTTCTCCGACGACATCTTCTTGGCGAGTTTCCCCAGAAATTAGCACCCAACGACCTCACCATCAAAATCGCTGCTACAGTACCTCGCCACAGCAGGCGAGGAATGGCGAGATCAGGCAAGATCGCCAACGGCCCTCTCTCTCTCTCTCTCTCTCTCGCCGGAAAAAATGGACTGTCAGGATAATTGCGCTAAAATCATTTTGAGGCACCCATAGTGTAGCCGACGTCGAGACGAGACGATTGGTGTATGATCCGTCACCGTCGGAGCTCCGGTGCCGTCGCACGTGACGGTCAAAGGTGGCGCGTGCCGGCGAGTCAGATCTACTCGCGCGCGTGTAGCGCACGCGCGCGCCAGGTGGAAGATGATTCTGGCATTTTGGTGAGGTTGTTGGGTATTGGGCATTTTGGGTGGCTTGCCAAAATAGTTTTTGACACTTTTTCTAGCCAATATGGTGAAAAAAATGAAGAGGTTGTTGGAGATGCTCTAAAGGATAAGAAAGATGAAACAGCCATACATGCACCATATTCCCTCTCTCAAGTCACGTCTTGGTTCTCTCTCTCTTGAACTGCCATGCCCTCTGTTTTTCTCTTTTGCGTTTTCCGTGAATTGAATGTGTGTTTTTGTGAATGGAATCTATGCAGCAAAAGAAAAAGTTGCAACTTTGAAGGTTTGTGTTCAATTAGCTATTCTAATGGTAAAGATTTTCTAGCGAAGACCACTGAGAATTTTGCAATCATATCTACATTTAAGACAATCGCTGAACAAGTATCTATTTGTGGAGATTTTTTGTGCCGCCTGCGTGATTTTCAATAGTATCTATCTAAGTAGAAGTACTGGTGAGCGCATCCGAGCCGCCAAAAAGTGTTTAGGACGGTCCATATTTTTCAATAAAAGTAGAAGAGTTAACTCTTCCATAGAAAATCCAAACCGTAAATTAGCGAAATGGACGGCTCGGATGCGCTCACCAGGAGCGCTCACCGGCACCCTAGCTCGAATCTTGTTTTGCAGCATTGTGGCGCGAGGTGAACTACAACATCGATCCACTACACTATTTAGTGACTATTACATCTAACCATTACGCTTAACGGTACAGTTGAACTCCAGTTTCGGTAACATAGGTTTGTAGGGTTCATTATATGGTGTTTTGTCTGCATTTAAAGTTATTTAAAGAAAATTAAATTACAAACATTAATCTAAGCAACCTCTAAAATGTTCTGTTTTGTATTTTCGTGGAGCATGAAATTAGCTGATTTTTGTTTTTCAAAGATGCAAAACAAAATAAAGTGAAGAAATGGAGTAAACATACTCCAAATTCTCTCTCTTTCAAGAAACAAAAAAGCAAAAGCAGTAAATGAAGTAAATGAAACTCTCTTTTACTGGTCATCACATCAGTTTCGACCTCACCTTTTTTTCTTTTACTCCACAAACAATGGCCATTAATTCCATATGTAACTTTCGTCACATGCATTGCTTCAACCACCTGTAAAAAAGAAACTTGAAGAGCTTTTTACCATCACCCACAAAAATGGATCTCCTAAAGCCAAACCCAGCGAATTCCTGTCCTCTAACCCCACTGACCTTTCTCGAAAGAGCAGCCACTGCATACGCTGAATCCACCTCCATCATCTACAACGCCACCACATACACCTGGTCTCAAACCAACCGTCGATGCTTACAGCTAGCCTCATCAATCGTATCACTCGGCATCAAGAGAGGCCACGTCGTATCCGTCGTCGCCCCCAACACTCCCGCCATGTACGAGCTTCACTTCGCCGTCCCAATGACCGGCGCAGTCCTCAACGCCATCAACACCCGCCTCGACGCCCGTATGATCTCCGTGCTCCTCCGTCACTGCGAATCCAAACTCGTCTTCGTTGATAAACTCTTTCTACCCCTCCTCGTCCAAGCCATCGCGTTGTTCCCGGCGGGAACCAAACCCCCTGCTCTCGTCCTCATAACGGACGACGAGGTGTCATCGTCAACCACCGTTAATTTCCATCACACTTACGAGGACCTGGTCAAAAGAGGTAATCCCGATTTCACGTGGGTCCGCCCAGATAGCGAGTGGGACCCAATGGTGTTAAACTACACGTCCGGCACGACGTCGTCTCCTAAAGGTGTGGTCCACTCCCACCGTTCGATCTTCATCATCACCGTCGATTCCTTAATCACCTGGTCCGTAAAAAAGCATCCCGTTTACCTGTGGACCCTACCGATGTTCCACGCAAACGGGTGGAGCTTCCCGTGGGGAATGGCAGCCGTTGGTGGGACCAACATTTGTCTACGCAAATTCGACGTGGCACTCGTCTACGACTTGATCAACCGTTACGATGTGACTCACATGTGCGGTGCACCTGTGGTGCTCAACATGCTATCAAATTTTCCTAACGCCAAGCCGTTAAAAAACCCCGTCCAGTTTCTAACGGGCGGAGCGACGCCACCTGCCGCCATACTCCTCCGTACGGAGTCCTTAGGTTTTGTCGTGACTCACGAATACGGGTTAACGGAAACGGATGGGATGGTCGCGACGTGCACGTGGAAACCGGAGTGGGATAACTTAACGGCGTTAGATAGAGCAAAATTGAAGACTAGGCAAGGAGTGAGGACGGTAGGAGCGACGGAAGTGGAGGTGGTGGACACGCACTCGGGGGAGCGCGTGAAGCGCGACGGTTTGAGTTTGGGGGAAGTGGTTGTGAAAGGCGGGTGTGTGATGCTGGGTTATTTAAAAGACAAGGAAACGACGTCGGAGTGTATAAAGGACGGGTGGCTTCACACGGGGGACGTGGGAGTGATTCATTCGGATGGGTATTTGGAAATAAAAGACAGGTTGAAGGACGTGATAATAAGCGGGGGAGAGAATGTGTGCAGCCTGGAGGTGGAGGAGGTTTTGTATATGAATGAGAGGGTGGTGGAGGCGGCGGTGGTGGCGAGGCCGGACAAGTTTTGGGGGGAGACGCCGTGCGCGTTCGTGAGTGGGGAAGTGGTGGAGGAGAAGGAAATTTTGGAGTTTTGTAGGGATAGGTTGCCGCATTATATGGTGCCGAAGACGGTGGTGGTTATGGAAGAACTTCCCAAGAATTCGACGGGGAAGATTCAGAAGGGTTTGCTTAGAGAGATTGCTAAGAGCATGGGGTCCTTATCCGGCAATGCAAATTAGAAATTACATAATGAATTATGAAGCCGTTTTGGACCTTTGGTTTATGGACAGTACGTACCTATCTCCCGTACGGCCGTACCTAAGATCTTACACTACAAGAAATTTGAGATACACCAGCGGCCAAAAGCATTGGTAAATGTGCCTAAAAGCATTGCTATAGACCTTTGAGGTCTATACCCGCGCTTGAAAAAACCGTTGGCGTCTAGGCGCTGCTGGATCCCTTTACCAAATACGCAGAATCAACTTTTGGTGTGTAGTTTTTACCAGTCTTTAAAAATCTTTGAGTAGACTCAATTTCACCAACACTTTTAGCCATTGGTGTAGGCGGCTAAAAACGCGGCTACAAGGTTTTTTTTTTTTAATAAAAAAAACTGATTAATAATTACCTTATTCACTTGCCCATACAATATTTTTTTTACCAAGAACTAAAAAATATGAAAAAGTAACAATTCATTTTTCATTGGAAAAACTAATAATCCATACAAAATACCACAAGTAGATTGAAGGCATGTTCCATAACGTTGTGAATATACAAAAGTAGATTAAATGTTCATTATGGTGCGGAAATACCATAATCCACAAGTCCGTAGGCTAAACTGGGTGGGGGGAAAAAAAAAACTATCAAAAATTCACGATGTCATCCTTGATCTTCATGAAAGAGCTTTCAAAATGACGGGTTAAAATCACGCTTTTGGCTAGACCGTCCTATTACCTGCAATAGAAAGGACGAAGAATAAGAACTGAGTCAATTTAACTTTTAACTCCCACGACATATGAAAAAGCACAACATATAGAGAAGCCTATAGCAAATAACTTAATTTGAATAGCAACATTGTTAGTTTTTGGCTTTACACGTTTATCTCCCACCCCTCATTTATACTTGGACACTAGTTGGGTGTCTGATCACAGAAATGGGGGCCAGGAACAACAAAAACAGAGAAGCACATTCGTTCAAATAACGTTCAATGTGGTGAGATCATCTACCCTAGGTTCTGCTTTACGAGTTACAACCATATACAATGCACCAAACGAACACTACAGATCAAGACAATGATGAGATGGAGCAATTCCCCTGCTAGAGCTATTATCAAAACAATGATGAGATTATACTTCAGAGTATATGCATATTACACAATTAGGACTTTATCTCTGGAAAATTAAGCATGACTATCAGATCAAGCTAAAGTTTTGAATAGATAAAACTCTGTAAGATATCAGAATGGGCTTTGAATTATAAAATAGGAAAGAAGATATGCCTAAGACAAAATAGTTTGTTAGAATAAGCTTATATTAGTATTTGTCCCACATTGACTAATTAAGTCTTGTACTGAGATCCCTCATAATATAAATAAGAGTATTATGTGTTGGGGTTCATTAACACCCTTACACCTCTCTCTCTCTCTCTCTCTCTCTCTCTCTCTCTCTCTCCTAAATAACATGGTATCAGAGCCAAACATTGATCCACCTTAACCACCAGATTGCTGTCATCCAAGAAACCCTAAATCTACCATAGCCACCCATCCCTACTACCTTGTAAACCCTAAATCGAAACCCAAATCCCTACTACCTTGTAAACCCTAAATCGAAACCCAAATAAAAACCCATGTTTGAAACCCCTCTCCAATCCCAAAATTGACCTCTGAAAATACAAATCAAGACCACAATCGACCAATCCACGAACCCAGACTTCAATCACTGTTCATCGGGACAACTGTTCGCGCACTATTCACTGTTCGCGCATTGTTCACTGTTCATCGATGACTGTTCATGGGTGCACTATTCATTGTTACTGTTCATCGTCGCACGGTTCATCGATTATTGTTCACTGTTCATCTCAAGTTGGTGGTGATTATTTGTGTACTAGTATTGCATCTGTCAGTAGTTGTTCTCGTGGTGGTTTGACTATGTTGGTTTTCAGTTAGTTGGTAGACGAAGTTGATCGGTTGGTGGTTGTTCGTTACTGGTATTGAAGTAGTGGGTTGATTAGTGAGTTGGTTTGTTGGTGATCACTTTTCTCTCTGTTATTTGATAACATGTCTGAGGAGAAGTTTGTTTCTGGTTCTAGTTCTGGTTTTTTTTTTTGGAGAAGTTTGTTGGTGGCTTTTCTCTCTATTATTTGGCTCTCGGCGCTCAGTTGATTAGTTATTTGTAGTTGTGGTTGGTTTCTTCTGCTAGAGGTAGCGGTTGGTTGATTTATTGGTCAATTTTTGATTTGTTGGTAGATGTTGATTTCATACGGTGGATAGTAGCGAAGTTTGTTGGTTGTTTGGTTGCTAGTAGATTTCGAGTTGGTGTTTGGGTTTGTTTATGATGAAGTCTGCTTCAGTTGTTTCTGGTAGTTTTGGCCCTGGTTTTGGTGGTCGTGGTTCTAATTTCCGTAGTCGTCGTGGTTTTGGTTGTGGTCGCATGTCAGGGGGAGGTAGTTCTCGTCGTGGTAGTTCTGATTATGGTACCCGACAAAGGTGTACCCATTGTGGGGGTACAAATCATATAGTTGAGTATTGTTATGATCTTTATGGTTTTCCCCAGGCTCAACCGGTTGCTATTTCTGAGGATGCTGGACAGTTTACTCATTCTTTTGCCAATAGTAGGGTGACTATCTCAGCAGAGGAGTATCAACAGTACCAACGCCTATTGTCACTTCAGACAAGTTCCTCCATTGCTACGTTATCTCAGACAGGTTCCTCCGTTGCTTTCATTGCGTCTTCTCATTCTTCTAATCATTGGGTTATTGATTCTGGTGCATCTGATCATATGACTGGTACTCCTTCTATTCTTTCCGGTCATCAGTCTCTCAGTAAACCATCTCGTGTTACCTTAGCTGATGGTTCTACTACCAATGTTACTGGTTTGGGTTTTGTTCATGTTACTTCCTCTCTTACTTTGGACTCCGTACTGCAAGTTCCTTGTTTTCCATTAAATCTTATGTCTGTTAGTAAACTTACCAAGTCTTTGAATTGCTCAGTCACATTCTTCCCTAATGGTTGTGTGTTTCAGGATCTCAAGACGGGGAGGAAGATTGGTGGCGGTGTTGAACGTGGTGGCCTGTATTACTTCACCGATGATTTCCACCCTAGCTTGGTTGCTCTTCAGTCATCAGTGTCACCATATCAACATCATTGTCGTCTTGGTCATCCATCACTTGAGAACCTTAAAAGGCTAGTGCCTTCATGTAGCCGGGTGGATGCTTTGCCATGTGAAGTCTGTGAGTTTAGCAAACATCATAGAGTGTCTTTTTATCCTAGGGTTGAGAGTCGTGCATCGCGTCCTTTTGAGTTAGTTCATTCAAATATTTGGGGTCCAATGCATGTTTCTAACATTTTTGGCTTCCAGTATTATGTTATTTTTGTCGATGATTTTTGTTATTTAGGAGAGAGAGAGAGAGAGAGAGAGAGAGAGAGAGAGAGTGAGAGGTGTAAGGGTGTTAATGAACCCCAACACATAATACTCTTATTTATATTATGAGGGATCTCAGTACAAGACTTAATTAGTCAATGTGGGACAAATACTAATATAAGCTTATTCTAACACTCCCCCTCAAGCTGGAGAATAAATATCAAAAAGTCCCAGCTTGTCACATAGAAACTCTAACCGTGGCTTAAACAATGGTTTGGGTGAAGATATCAGCCAACTGAGCTCTTGTAGGAACAAATGGAGTAGATAACACACCACCGTCTATCTTCTCACGAACAATGTGACAATCAACGTCAATATGTTTTGTTCTCTCATGGAATACCTGGATTTGAAGCAATATGAATCGCCGCTGATTATCACAATACATAGGAATAGGTAACTCCACATCAAAACCTAACTCCTTGAGTAAAGCTCTCAACCACACAATCTCACAAGATGTGTGCGCCATGGCTCGATACTCGCCTGACCGGACCTTGCGACCCTTTGTTTGTTTCTTGCTTTTCCATGTGACTAAATTGCCTCCAACAAAAGTACAAGTATCCAAAGAGTGGACCGTCTATCGATGGTGATCCCGCCCAATCAACGTCTAAAGACTTCAACACGCAAATGACCATTAGACCGATAAAACAAACCATGTCCAGGATGAGCCTTAAGGTATTTCACAATACGAAGACAAGCTTCCCAGTGTGGAAGACGAGGAGCTGACATAAATTGACTCACCACACTTACAACGAAAGAGATATCAGGACGTGTATTAGTAAGGTAATTCAACTTACCAACTAAGCGACGATACCGGTCTGGATGAGGAAATATCTCCCCCTGATCAACACAAAGTTTCACATTAGGATCCATTGGGGTCTCCACAGGTTTTGCTCCCAATAAACCTGTCTCCTCAAGAATATCCAATGCATACTTTCGTTGGGACAAACTAATTCCATCCTTGGATCTTGCTACCTCAATACCCAAAAAATACCGTAGTTTACCCAAATCTTTAGTATGGAACTGTGCTTTGTAAAAATTGCTTCAACTCATCAATACCTTTCTGATCATCTCCAGTAATAATGATATCATCTACATACACAATCAATACTATTTTCCCACGCTCTGACTGAAGAGAGAAAACAGAGTGATCTGAATGAGATCGACGCATACCAAACTGCAGCACAACATCACTAAACCGACCAAACCAAGCTCGAGGGGATTGCTTCAGACCATATAAAGCTTTGCGAAGACGACAAACCCGAGAACGCTCCCCCTGAGCAACAAACCCAGGAGGTTGCTCCATATAGACCTCCTCGAGCAGATCACCATGTAAGAAGGCATTCTTGACATCCAATTGAAATAAGGGCCAACCTAGATTAGCAGCAAGAGAAATAAGAATCCGAACAGAGTTTATCTTGGCAACTGGGGAAAAGGTCTCAGCATAATAAACCCCATATGTCTGCGTATAGCCTTTGGCTACAAGGCGGGCCTTATACCGCTCAATAGTGCCATCCGGATGATACTTGACAGTGAATACCCAACGACAACCAACAAAAGAGTTTTACCAAAGGAAGAGAAACCAACTCCCAAGTGCCATTATGATGAAGAGAAGACATCTCATCCTCCATTGCTTTCCGCCACTCAGACACAGATAGGCCTCCTGAACAGTGTTAGGAACAAAAACAGAAGAAACCGAAGTAGTAAAAGCACGAAGGGATGGTGACAAATGGTTATATGAAACAAACTGAGCAATAGGATGTAAAGTGCATGACCGAATACCTTTACGATGGGCAATAGGACGATCAAGATCATCTGGATCCCGCAACGGAGGGGAAGACGGAGCGGTGGGTGAATGTGGGCCTGTTTGCTCGATGGCTCGAGTTGCGATGGTGTCACCGAAATGGCACTAGTGGCTCAGCCGAGATGACACCGTGTGGAACTTTAGGACGACGAACATACACCCGCAAATGTTTTGGTGGAGGACCAAGACTTGAGGGGACAAATGCTAGGAAAATACAGACTCGAGATGCAAGCCGATCATTGGTAGTGACAGTTCAAATAAAATGGGAGTGACTCATTAAATGTGACATCAAGACACACAAAGGGACGACGTAAAGATGGAGAATAACACTTATATCCTTTTGAGTTCGAGAGTAACCAAGAAAATGCACCTAATGGAGCGAGGGTCAAGTTTGCTCCTGCTAGGATCCGAGCATGAACATAACATGTGCACCCAAAAATCCGAAGGGGTAATGAGTAAAGGGGACGACTGGAAACAATACCTTATGGGGTATCCGACCTCCAAGAACACTAGAGGGCATATGATTAATCAAATAGCAAAGGTGAGAATCAAGCGTCACTCCAATAAGACTTATGAACTTGCATTTGAAATAACATTGCACGCATAACTTCTGATAAATGTCGAATTTTGCGTTCGGCAACTCCATTTTGTTGTGGAGTTCGAGCACAAGAAGACTGGTGGATAATACCGTGATCATCAAAGAATTGAGAAAGAGTATTTTTAAAATATTCACGGGCATTATCAGAACGAAATATGCGGATGCAAGTATCAAACTGGGTTTTGATCTCCATATAAAATGACTGAAAAATAGAAGATAATTCGGACCTCTCTTTCATGAGATAAAGGTAGGTAACACGAGAGAAATCATAATACTCTTATTAACCGATCAACTAAGCAAAAGCAAACATAGCAAGAGAAAATTTGAATTAAACTTTTGGTCGTGTAATGAATAAGTGAAAAATGTAACCCATGTTGCCGTTAACGTAATGAATGTAATAATTTATTTTTGCTTCCGCGTATGTTAAGTTATTATTATTTAAAAAAAAAAAAATTGTGACGATAGAGGCCTTTGGTGAAACAGACTCACTGGCCGGTCACAATGTTCAAATCCGCTAGATTTGGGTCGTGACAGATGGAGCCAAGTGGTGGTGATTGCCAAACGCGATTTTAGAAAAATGCTATTATTCTATCCAAATAAAAAATTATTTCCAAATTATATAAGCCCGCCACGACTAAATTCTTTTCATTGTTCTTTTGTTATATAAAATTATTTATTCGTCATGTTTTCATTTTAATTTGATGAGGCCCAATAAATAGTCCAAAACCAAATTTAATAGACGAAGTGAAGTATTATGAAATATGAGGCTTACATGAAAAACCAAACTTCAAACATGGCTTTTTTATGCAAACTTTCTTTGTATCAATGTGTTAAATCAACACAAAAGGAAAGAAAGCAAAGAGCAACCTAAAAAAAGGAAAACATCATGTCAAGTGATATGGCTATACGTGACAAGTGATATGATGTTTTATATGCACGCATTACAGCTCCTGGACTCGCTCGTATGTTTTTAGTACTTCATTTTGGGTTCATTTTTCTAATATGCATGTTCGTCATTAATAAGGTAAATTTCTGGTTCCATCTCTGGCGAAGAGGTATGCAAATATCAGAGAAATTAATAATTCACCATGGTTGTATAGATCATCATGATGATGTTAAGACAATTTCCAGTTTTCATGATCCTAGTAAGTATGTTGCTCATGCTCCTAACAAATAAAAGCAAGATGAGTAAAAAGTCATCGACCTCATAAAAATAGATACTACTGTATGTTCCAAGACCATTACTTACGATCCCGAATTCCCGCTGAATTTGTTACCATATATTATGAAGCCCTTTATAACATGGCATGAGATGAGCTTTTTCAGGACAATAAAGTGGCAACAATCTGAGTACTCAATTCTCATCTGCGCTGGATTATGGCTGCAAACAAATAAAGCTATCCACAATTAACCTGAGGTTCGGCTCGACTCTGAGTTTATTGCTAAATAAACGGGTTCGATCTTTGCTCTCGTTTTAGACTCATTAATATATTCCCTCCGTCTTTTTCTGCTCCAGTTTTAGACTCATTTAATATATTTCCTCCGTCTTTTTCTAAATGTTCACTATAAGAATACGTGCAATTTCAAACTTCTAAAACAATTAATTTATCTATATAATTTCTTAATTTATTTTATACCAAATTAAAGTTCTCATTTTTTTTTTGAATGAAAGCCATTGCATTCATGAAATCGCCCAGCGGCACTTACAGAGATTGCATCCAAAATACACTAATAATCTAGAAAACAACCCAAAAAAAGGATTAAAAAAAAATTAAGTCCAAGAGTTAGAAGCCATCTCAAACTTCGTGACATTAGCCAAGCGTTCGCTAACCCATACTGCGCATCGCAATCCTATCATCGTGTGGGCAAACCGAGCCAAAGTCGGGTTTAGGGTGAACCACCGAGGAAAGAGATCAACATCTTACGTATTGTGAAAATTAAAACCAGATTAAAAACACAGCAAACAGGAGCAATCCAGACCAACACAACAAAAACCTAAACAAAATTATTTTCCCACCACCAAACCCACTGAGTTTGGGAACACCAGCTCGGGGCAAGAAAACCGGACTAGCTAGTAGGAAAATATTCCGAACAAGAAAGCAGGTAAAAAAGAAAGAAAACAAAGCCAATACTTTGATTTAAAACCATTCTACGAAAATATATCTTTAAACATCAATAAAAATATACGTTTTTCCCGATGGGGCATTTGAAAGGGTATAAGCTAAAGCTAAAGCTAAATTGGTAAGCTACTCTCGAATTAATCCATATACATGTTAAATTTATTAAAAGGAGTCAGTTATAATACTCGTATAAGATGTTAGCAAATCATTACTGTAGAACCCTTGGGGAAGTTGTAAGTGAACCGAGAAATCGAGACAATTCATCTTCTGATATGTTTCAACTTTCAACGTTAAAATAAACGCATTACTCCAATATTTACTACTCAGAATTTACTCGTATTTCTCAAAAAATGAATCTAACGCCATTCGATTCATAAAGATTCTGACGAAACGTTACGACGCCTCAGAATCACCACGATCATTGTCAGATGTGAATACCACAGTCCACACGGCAGTAGCATAGCTTAGCCAGCAGCCTAGGACACCCCCAAAGTATAAAAAAAAGTCATTAAAATCCAACCGACCACCTGTCTTCCATGGGGCCCAATCAGTACCAACTTGCCAAAGCGTCAGCAAAACCTACGAGTCGTACCATGCAACTACTAGTCCCAGATCTCAATAACGCCCCCCTCGCTCTTTACACGCAATGCTACGTAGCCAATGTCGGTAGGGTACACAATTCCTAGCCGACATTCACGCAGTATTTATTCCATCGAGGCCGACACTTGAGGGTCCCACCAGGAAACCCTCTTTCATTGCTGATGCCAGGTGTTTTGTATTCTATTGGCTAAAGTAAAGAATTCAATGACAGCGTGTCTCTCTCCACTTTTCTACTTTCTTCTCTTTTCGTAAACAAGAGATAAAAGGTGATACGCAATGTTAAATTGTTTCCCAATGTTTATGTGCTTTGTACCAATGTTTTGAAACCCGGACCGGAGAACGAACCGGAAAAGGGGCTGGGCGGACGGGTCACTGATTGAACCGCGGTTGAACCGCTATCGTACCGTGACGTCATAATTATATTAAATATATATTTAAAATATATAATTAAATAAAATAAGCCTATAAAAAAATATTTGTGCAAGAAGTAAGAAGAAATAAAGGGAGTTGTTCTTCTTCTGTTTCACTAATGGTTTTCCCAATCCCACATCGGAGGGATAGCAACTTTGTGATTCATTTTTCCTATATAAAAGGTCAAGAACCCTTCGAAAAACAGCTGGCAGTCATAAATGGGCACCACTGGATGTGGGCCCTATACAAAAGTATGCTTCTGACGTAATGAGTCAGCAACAAAAGCATTAAAAGTTTAGTTCAAATTTTCCGGTCCGGGTTGCTTAACCCGGTAACGTCTTGCGGATTGGCGGTTTGACCGCTAAGGAAGACCGGTTCTCACTTTTTAGGCCGGTTATAGAATCTGAATGGTTATTAGCCGGAACCGAACCGGACAAAGGACCGGTTGACGAGCCAACCGGTTGAACCGGCCGGTCCGGGTTTTAAAACATTGCTTTGTACTCCTGCTAGTCTATCTCTGTGTTTTGTTTTTGTAGGCCTGAAGCTAAGTCGTGACAGGTTAGTTTCGTTTTGGTCTCCGTCTGTCGTCGGCGCCCTTTCCATGTATATGCGACATCACAGTTGGATTAATGAAATTTCTATCTTTTAGCTATAAAAAAAATGTTAAATACTCCCTCATTGTATTTTAGTAGTTTGATTCGATATCCAATGTAATTTTTAAATTATTTTTATCTTTTAATCTATAATAGTTTTAAATATTTTAAAAACTTTGTATAATAGACCTAATTGAGATTTATCATATAAGATTTATATTCCCCAACAAAATTATTATAGATTAAATGCTATTAATAATTTGTAAATTGCAGTGGAGATCGAACCGAACCATTAAAATGGAACAAAGAGAGTAGTGGACTAAAGAATGAAATGGAGAAACAATTATCTTATGAATTTCGATAATAAAGTTGAAGATAATGTGGAAGGATATTCTAGTCTCAATAACTAAATTTTAATTGTAAAATTTCATATGAGGATTATT
This sequence comes from Vaccinium myrtillus, assembly GCA_016920895.1. Classification (NCBI taxonomy): domain Eukaryota; kingdom Viridiplantae; phylum Streptophyta; class Magnoliopsida; order Ericales; family Ericaceae; genus Vaccinium; species Vaccinium myrtillus. Next base: position 8,723 of record JADGMU010000729.1, on the reverse strand, counting down.
TTTAAAAAATTATTGGAGTTCTATAATTTCAAGCAATAGGAAGACATACTAATCTCTAACGCCCCTCCACGGCTCCATCCTACGTCCATCCCTTATCTTACACCTGCTAGGACAGGTGCCATACAAATGACCAGCAATTAGTAAATACAAAAGAATGCCAAATAAGATAATGAATTTTTTAATTTGTCTTCTTTTCTATTCTTTCATTGATAAATGTAGCCAGAACTACGTGGCCATGTCTTTTGGGCTTCTAGCCTACCCTTGTAAAGATTCTGTAATAGCGTTAAATCCGCGGACTGCTTAGCCTATAAAAACCCCCCACATCTCTCTCACATTTCTACACCACCATTACTTACAAATTCTGATAAGAAATCAAAGCATTTTATAAATCGTCGTTCGTACAAATCTTAGTTCGTATTTAGTTTAATTTGTTGAGTTGAAATGGCTGAGCAATACAACCACAACGAACCCCACCACCACCAACACAACCACCGCGAGGCGGATAAGGAGGAGATGAGCCACGATCAGTACATCGACACAATCTTGGCGGAGAAGGAGAAAAAGAGCAACGATCAGTACGGCAAGACAACCATCACGGAGGTCGATGAGGACGGCGAGAAAATCGTTACGGATGAGGTGGCAGTGGCGCCGGTTGAAACCAAGGACCGAGGGTTGTTCGATTTCATGGGGAAGAAAGAGGAAAAGGAGCACAAGAAGCCTCAAGATGATCAAGAGGAGGTGATCGTTACGGAATTTGAGAAAGTGAGAGTTTCTGAGCCGGAGCCGGAGACGAAAGAGTGCAGGGAGGAAGAGAAGAAGCCTGGGTTGTTGGAGAAGCTACACCGGTCCAGTAGCAGCTCAAGTTCCGTAAGTATTTTGATCATATTCACACTACTCCACATCTTTGTTTTTAATGTATCAAGGGTGTGTTCTTCAACAGATGTTTAGGATATAAAATCTCACATTTTATGACACTCCAATCTCAACATATAAAATGTAAAAGTGATTTTATGAGATTTTCATAAAATTCTCCTAAAAATCTATAGGAAAACCAATATATTTTATTAGTTGGAAAAACAACTCCATTTTATCAACCTCCATAAAATGTTCATTTTACGAGATTTTCATAAAATGCATATAAAATCTAAAATTTATAGGAGAACAAGGCCCAAAACATGTACATGTATACGGGGGTGTTTTTTTTAATTTTGTTTTTTCAATATTAGAAACAATTTTTCTATGTTTCTAAACATATATATACAATACATAGTAAATTGTGTGATGTGGATCACGCTCAAAATGAGTCGGAAAGAAACGATGAAACACAAACCCGCAACGGTTCAAGAGACGTAGGTTGACGTGCATCGAACAACCATTCTGAATTATAATTTTGTTTTAGGAAATATTTTAAAAATAAAAAAACTTAAATGAATTTTTTTGAAGAATATTAATAAAAGCACAAAGAAAAAACGAAAATACTCTTTCCAAATTGGCTCATGTTGTGTTTTTAAGTTGTTACACGTGATGAAGCTAACAATCCTATGGTGATTGCATGAAATTTTACAGTCGAGCGACGAGGAGGAAGTAGGAGAGGGAGGCGAAAAGAAGAAGAAAAAGAAGGGTTTGAAGGGGAAGATCAAGGAGAAGATTGGAGGAGATAAGAAGGAAGAGAAACAAGAAGAAAAAGACAATTCAGTCCCTGTGGTTTTCACAGAGAAACAAGAAGAAAAAGACAATTCAGTCCCTGTGGTGCACGATGAGATGGTGTCGACTCCAACCGAGGAGAAGAAGGGATTCCTGGAGAAGATCAAGGAGAAGCTTCCAGGACAGAACAAAAAGACCACCGAAGAAGTCCCTCCTCCCCCACCGCCGTCATCGGCGGAATACGTCGAAGCACCGGAGCAGCCGAAGGAGAAGAAGGGTATTTTGGAGAAGATCAAAGAGAAGATTCCTGGGTACAACCCCAAGACTGAAGAAGCAAAAGAAAAGGAGTGCACACCGAATTAAGCAGAGTTCATATGATTTTCTTGCTTCTTGTTGATGAGTGATGGGTTGATATGTGTTTTTTCTTATCGTTTGTTTTGATTCAAAGAAGTATATGTAAGTGCTTTTCTACGTGCTTATGTATAAAGTTTGTTTAGGGCTTGTTAGGAGTGTCATCCCCTGTTTTCTACTTGAATTTTATCATTGGGACAGTAATAATAGATTTTTACTTTTGTTCTTGTTTGTGTGCGACTATTCTTTTCAAAACCTGCTTTGTTTCATTTCAATTTGTCTCTTTCTTTTCTTTGGCCAAGTGAAAAAGGTGGAAATTGGCTACCAGCGTAATTATCTCATTTAAGCATGACCATGACGATACGAATTTTCACCCGCTATGGAATGTCTCGTTTGAGCCATAGTTACTGTCCAGAAAGGGCGAGCCCGCCCCACAGCCTCATCGAAGCACGAATCCCACATTAAGCCCCTTCTAAAAAATATCTAGTTCACGCAATTTCTAACGCAAACGGGTTTGAATACGTGACCGTTGGAGAAGGGCGGGGAGCTGCGTAAGCCAACTCAGCTACCACCTCGGTGGTAAATTTGTCTGGAGCACCATCAATAGACAATTTCAAATGATGATGCTCCCAAGCTCCAAGCCTTCAACATAAACCACCTTCATCTTTCTTAGCAAACAGTAGTGACCCCTTCACTGAAAAATTTTGCTTTTTTTTTTGGACGTATGATTTTAGACGGTATGAATTCCAATAGGGTTATTGAATGCAATTATTCAAGTCATTACCTGTAGCCTGTTCAGAGTTTTAATCACTTGATTTTTTGCCATATTTTTCTGATCAAATTGTTAATAAGAAGGGTATACAAAACTTTCATCGGTTATTCCTGCGATGAATTTTGTTTTTGAAGTTTAATCCCATGAAATTAATAGTGACGAATCGATATTGCTATAAATTTTCAGAATTTGTAAGATAATTTATTCAGTAGATTTATTATCTTTGCTGCCTTGGAACAAGGGTTCCAGAGATAATTTAATTACATCACTAATTTCACAGTTCAACGAAGCATTTTCATTAGTTTCAATGAAATAACATTCAAAATCGTTAATTTTTTATTTATTCAAAACAAGTTCATTTGAAAACAGTTATATTGGAATTGCTTTTGCAAGAAAAATATTCCGAGCAACTTGAAAGATTTTTAGAAGTTGTTTTGGATCTATTTCAATAGTAATTTGAACTTTAAATGGATGGAGACTAGGCCCAATCAAGCTCAACAAATCCAAAAAGCCCAACTTGAAAGCTCAACATCTGACCCAAAAATGAAAATTGTGGCTTAGGAGTCGTTTTCTAAAAGATTTTATGAGATAACATCTAGTTTTGATAAAATTGAAGTTTTCATGGGGGTGTGATAAATCATATTGTTTTTTCAAATGATAAAATTTAGTTTTGATAAACTACGTCCAATTTTTATTTGATAAAATCTAGTTTTGATTTTATTATTTGCGGATTCTAAATTATTTGAGAATTAGATTTTATCTCATAAAATCATTTCGAAACACTCCCTTAAGCCCAAACATTGCATTCACACCTAGTTTCCTAAAAGATTTTATCAAATAAGGATACATTTGATAAAATCTGAGCTTTTTTAAAACCTCTTCCTCTCTTAATTTTATCCTTAATTTTATCTTTGATAAAATCGTGAGTAAATTACATTAAACCCCCGTTTTTTGAAAAACTGCTCCGATTAAGCCCTTCCGGGTGTTTTTTTTTGCCAAATCTTCGCGTTGGACCTTGAAAACACCTTTTAAACACATCTAACGGTTCGGATTTTCAAAAAAACATTGGGAAGGTGGAGGTCCGTAACTTAAGGGGTCAACTCGCACACTCTTGGAAAGTTGGAGGGGGTTAAGTGTTGAATTTTAAACTTTAAGGGGGCAAAGTGATAATGGGTTATAGTTTAGGGGGGTTTAATGTAATTTACTCTAAAATCGTTTGGAAAATTCTGCCCAAGTTAAGCTATGGAGACAGAAAGTAATGTTACGGCCACAAGCGATAAATACGCGGTCACATAGCATTAACCTTGTGCCCTTACTATTGAAGTTTGCGGGCGAAGGTAACAATACAAAATGTGACGATTGACTTGGGCTACATTTCCAATTCTTCATTTTGTTGCGCAGCATACCCTAATTGTGAACCACAAAGCTGTTTGCAACTCCTTGGGAGAGAAAACCAGCTGCCCCACCGATGGCTTCCTCCGCACCACCAAGCTCCGCCACCGGCGCCCAAAACCCCAAAAAATCACTCAATTTCCTAGCCAACGCAATGAAGAGGAAAGACAGCTTCATACAATTCTTCGCCATGACTGGAATTCTCCTCGTGAGCGTCAGATCGTTGGGTCAGAAGTACCGCCTCAACGACCTCCAAGGAGACACCTATGCCCTAAGAGAAGAGCAACAAGGCCTTGAAAATCGAATGAAGCACATCAAGAGCAGCCTTCGAGCCGAAGCAGCTGCGGAACCCACTGGTGCCTTTGCTTCCAGGCTCCGACTTCTATTCGCCGACGATGATTAAGGTCAGTGAGTCTACTGAAAGTACTGATGAATTAGGTTCGGGTTTATACAGTCGTCTGAGATTTGGTTTCGTGTTCAATTTTTTTGCTGGCATGAACTCTGAGAAGTATTGATCGCCATATGTGATCTTTTTTATCAGTGGCGGATGAAGGTCTCGAATTATATTAATAACAAAGAGTTTTTGTCCAGAATGTTTATTGCTTCTTGCTAGGTCTGATAATGAGATGAGATTGTGTGTGTATACTTATATGGCCGCCATTTAATTTTATACCCGTGACCAAAAGACTATTGATCACTTCTAATTTTAGGAGGTATTTTCCGACACATGTAGAGGAATATGATCTTTTGTTCGTTCACTCAAGGGGTTTCCTGGAGCCAATCCCATAGAATTTTCTCCAATTAACCAGAAAAAAACAATATAATTAGTGACAATATATGGAGTAGTGCAGGGCCCGGGCACCCACCTTGTGTCCGTCCGCCTCTTTTTTCGATGGTGTTTGGTTTGAGAAAGTTTGAGAATAGGGGTCATTGATATGGATTTTGAGATACTTGAAAATTGAAATGGGTTGTGACTTTTGAGTGTTGGGCTCTGTTTGGGTTTGGATAGAATGAGGAAATGGAAATAAAATGCTTCAATGTGGTGAAGTATGGTTTTTGAGGTGTGGGGTTTCTTCCTTCTCCTCTGTTCCATGGAAAAATGAAATGGAAGCAGCAAATTATCTGCTCATCTAAACGAATGTATCTTTGATTGGATAGTTGATGGAGTTCAACATGTTACAAGGGGTGGTGGTCTCTGAGTACTCTTATAATGAATGGATTGGATCATTTGGGAAGTTGTAATTATACAAATTTTACAAAAAAATGAAGATAGCTGCTTCCTTAATTTTTCTAAGAACTTAAATCTTTATAATTGATTCATCATAGCAATCTAAACAATTTAGACAGCAAATTGCAATGACTTCTTGTCATTGTTCTCACATGTTTCTCCCAAGCTCAACTTAGAAACTCAGGGGTACAATCGTTCAGGGATGTAGTTGGTTCGCATTTCAGTCGGTTGGTATCTGGATAGTTTTCTGTTGCCTTTTTTTATGCTAGCAAATAATGCTCCTTATTACTTGGTGATAAACATGTTGGCTTGTATTGCTTTCCAGGGGTTCGTTTAAACATGTTGGCTTGTATTGCTTTCCAAGGGTTCGTTCTATATATACTTACATTGACTTTCTTATGTGTTAATGCTCAGTAGGATTTGTGGCTTTTGTATGCAGTTGTCACGGTTGTATCAGAGCACATATGTAACTACCATCTTTAGGTCCTTGACAGTTTACTTGTGCTTTTTGTTATCATTAGATTTTCCTGGAATTCAAGTTACAGTTTGAGGACTTATAATGTGATCAATTTGAAATTTACGTTAAGTATGTAAGAGTGTTCTCTATGTTTCTGAATTAAAAGATGAGCTTCAAGAATGCCTTAGTGACATGACCTTCTCCCTTTTACTCAAGCTAATGACCAGCATTGTGACATGATTAAGGATATCATGAATGAGAGTGACATATCTGGACTTAAGATTAACTTCCAAAAGTCTAAGATACCGGAACAAAATAAAGCAACAATTTCTTCAAGTTTCATTGGGGAGGCAAGTCTTGAAAAATCTATGCACCTTGATAGGGTTTTCCTTTATGATTTTAGTTGTTACGTCGGAGGATGGAAGCAAAAGATCTGAGAAGTAATGCTTAAACTTTTAGCTGAATTCAGTGTGATAGGAAGCAATTACCTGTTGATGCAAGGCAACTGAATTTTGAATGTAAGCTTATACATGTGGCCTCAGTGCCCTGTCTGAAGTGGTTAGCTTATTCAAGTAGGTTATCAAGTCTATGTTACCTGGACTAATCAAGTATGCTCGACACTTGGTGAGGGTACGGGATACCTGTCTGATACATTTGGTTGGACCTGCACCCAGCATCCATGTACTTAATCGAATTTGCTGCATAACTCGCTATAAGTTGTCCATCGCAAATATTATAAGTAATCCCTAAATTGTTTGTGTATAGTATTCCCACCTACCAGAACTTAAAGATATAGGGAAAAGCGATGAAATCTAGCCGTGTTCTATTGTCCTTGGGCATGATTGATTAGTACATCATATGTTTTGACAAAAACTAGTTATCGATGAGAAAACTTACTTCAGAGAGGAAGCCAAACCGGCCTAAGTGCTGCAAGGACTGCATGAGCTAACATTGCAATACTCCATGACCGAAAGGTTCAAAGGAACAAGGTGATGGTTTTAGAGAAGAAGCCGGCATCAAAAATACATTTTCATATGATTAAGGGTATGTTGGAGGGAGTCACAACTGTTGTAAAAACTATGTGGGTGATTGGGATTATATGCACTCGGGTGATGTTTTCCTATTGTGGGCTAGGATGTTTACAAGCAAATTGATACATTTCTCCTCATAATCGAAGATATAGTACTGTGTGCAATCAATATGTGTTTTACCAAATGAGTTGCATGATTGCGTCACACTGGTACGTTTGTTAAAGTTTAGTTGAGGTCATATGCGCTGTAAAGTCTTCTTAATCTGCATCTGTTTGAAATTGAAGCTTTCTTCATTGTTTGTCAAATTGTGAAGTTATGTTCTTGTCTTGTGCTATAACTTGATATATTCTCAGGCCTTTTACTCGTACCCAACCAGGTAGCGGAAAAGCTCGAAACAAATGAAGACCATAATATCATGCTTGGGGTTGGGCCAGGTTTGGTGGGGCCGTGTCCTCCAAATTTTACCCAGAATGTTTAGTTGTGGATTTCTCTTGGAGGTTTTCAGCTGCAAATCGAATCTGACTATGGCTTACTAGGTTTTAATTGTAGAACTTTGCCGAAATGCGTTACGACTATTCCACTGCTTCCATATTGGAGGGTCTTGTGGGTCAATCCTCAGGAATTTATATCTAAGCTAGGAGCATACATTTATGCACGTTTAAGAACCATAGATAAAGATGAACTTTGCAAGTTGGTCTAGTTGGCTTGGTGTTTGATAAGTTTTTTTTTTTTTTTTTTTGAACAGAGGTGTTTGATAAGTTGATGCTTCAATTTTTAAGCACCATTATTTTTCCAGACAATCTATGTATGAATTTCTTTATTTTCTCTCAAAATGTACTACTAACATTTAGAATAATTTAAAACATTTAAGATTAGTACTTTTCTGGAAAAATATTATCGTTAAAAAATACTTGGAACTTATTTCCTTACAGAAACTTTATGGAAGTTTGTGGAAGTAAAGCTGCAAATGATCTTTGCTGTAGGCAAGTAGCTCAAGACTCGTCTTAGTCAGTTTAGTAAATGAGCTGAGCTTCGACATAATTTTTTGTTGTATAGTAATTATACTTTTAAAGGGAATCTTCAAAAATGAACAAACGTACTCATCTTTTGCAAAGAGACTAGGAATACAATTTTGTTTATCAACGAAAAATACTAAAAACTCAATAATAAATGGTATCTCGAGAAAAGAAAAAAGAAAAAAAAAGGGAAACACACGACCGGACACAAATATACCAACAGCCGTTGGATGCCGCACAAACGTATTTGCAATTGTTCTTTAAAATTTCCATCCTAGTTTGCTCAAAGGTTCGTGGACCTAAACTCATGGTATAACGGGGTTTTCTGTCTTGTGCTCCGAATAATTGACATGAGTTCCACGGTCCGATGTTTGCTGGCATTACTTCAATGGAATGGATTTGTAAACTACAAATCCATGTAAAAGGACTGACAATTTATACTTCCGCATGGGAAGCAGTCAGGCAATAATCTCCTAAGCAACCGTGGACAACGATTGTCCAGTTCAAGAAGCATGTATCTCGATGGGCTTTCATCTTATGGTTGGCATTTAAACATAGACTGACTACTAAGGATAGACTTGCTAGTTGGGCAATGACTGTAGATGTGAGTTACTTAAATTATTTTTTGGGTCAATAATTATTTTTGTACTAGTATACTAGCATATTTATACTACTAGATTTCTTACTAGAAATTACCTAGAAATTTCCTAAAAGATTCACCTAGATTTTCCCTAGGGTTTTAGTAGGTACCATGGCTATTCTAGATTTTATTTCATTACATTTAATTTTGGAAATTTCCTAGTAGAAGGGGGGAGTTGCCCAATTTTTGCCT
>JADGMU010000727.1:0-10479 GCA_016920895.1 Vaccinium myrtillus | reverse complement strand
GACGAGAATTTAAAGTTTACATTTGAAAAGTAAAATGGCAAGTACTTGTCTTGTCTTGTTAGAAATTAAGGGTTATTTGCATGCCGAGTCTTAGGTTTTTGTAGGTGTTTATGATTTGTTGGTATGACCATTTGTTGATATTTGTTAAAAGTTTATGTTTGTTATTGCATATGTACAGGGTTATACTATGGATATTGTCGACCAAGAGCTGGAGAGGTTGCGTTGTCCCGACCACGCCCTAGGGACCCATATTTGTGCTTACGATGCGATGGCACCACACCGGTCGAAGCGTATATGGGATAATGATGTAAGTAAATTGTTTTCCTTTTCTTTGGTTTATATTAGTAATGTGAATTTTACTTTTGTGTTACTAATCTTGGAAATGACATTGTGTTTTCAGGAAAACGCTCCAAAGGATTATGAATGCCTTCACTTTCGTCGGGTAGAGACGAAATTACGTCGTGGGCAGCTCCCTTGTGAGGCTATTATGCAGTTGGTTCGTCGGGCCGGTTTAGAAGGGCTTTTGCGGGTGCCGTTTATCCAATTAGACCGTGGCTTACTTACAGCGCTTATCGAACGGTGGCGTCCAGAGACACACACTTTCCACATGGGAGAGGCAGAGATGGCAGTCACATTACTGGATGTCGAGGTCATTCTTGGTTCTGGGTACATGGTGAGGCAAAGGATGTGGAATTGTGGTATCACTGATATTCCAGGTTTGTGCACGAGGCTTTTAGGCGTAGTTCCTGATAAGTCAGAGTTGAAGGGGCAGAAGTTGATGCTGAGATGGTTAGATAGGTTTAATGGACAAATCAATGAAGAAGATAATGATGAGGTTGTTAGACAAAAGGCTCGGGGGTTCATTCTGAGGTTGCTTGGGGGGACGATATTTGCTGATCATTCAGGTACACAAGTGCATTTATGTTGGTTGACGTTGTTGGAGGATTTTGATGTTGCTGGTCGGAAGAGTTGGGGCAGCGCCGCACTTGGTTGGTTGTATTACGGGTTGTGCCACGGTGCGAGGGATGCTAAGGAGGTTACAGGTCCCATGGTTCTGTTACAGATATGGGCTTGGGAGCGGTTGCCCATACTTTCACCTAGACGTGTAGGAAACCGTGTTGGTCGGGTTGAGGGGGCCCCACTCATTGCAAAGTAAGTAGATTACACTTCATTATCATATCCAGTTTAATCACCTTTTTATGTCAATGAATTATTTTTACCTTTTATGATAATATAGTGAAAATTTTTTGTTCAATTTAGGTGGGATGATGACTTTACTATGCCTGACGTTGCTAAAAGCGTTGTTGGACACTATCGGCATGCCTTGGACATTTTGAGACCGGAGCAGGTAATTTGAAATGGAGTCCTATTTATAGTTGTGGGTTTTGTTATAACGTAATTTATTGACATGTTGACATGACGTGGTCCTGTTTCGTAGGTGAATTGGACGCCGTACGATGACGAGTTGATTGATTCCTTACCAGCGTATTGCAGCGCAGGGAGGGTGATTTGGCGGGCTCATGTCCCACTTATATGTTTTGCCACTGTTGAAATGCACCAGCCGGAGCGAGTGAGGCGGCAATTCGGGCGTAGGCAACACATTCCCCCAACTTCCGAGGCAATCCGCGTTAGTCATGGGAAAACTTTGCGCAATGGGCCAAACAAAGATTGGCGCAATCATCATAGACTCGAAGTAGACAGGTGGGATGGAAGGGTAGGTACGGTTGATCAATTTGAAGAGCATGACTTGGAGGGCGTCTACCCTTTTACTGATCCATATGTCATTTGGTACAAACAAAATACAAGACGTTATATAACCCGCAATGGTGCTGCTACCGATGGAGCGGTAAGAAACAGAAATGTAATTTATTTTATATGCTTTTTATACTTTTGGGACCATAGTTAATAAGATTATTTGTTTATTGTTTTTATAAAAATTTGTGTTCTTGTTTTTTGCAGAACCGTTGTTTTGATTTGCTCCGTCAGCCTGGCCTTCCACAACTAACCTCGCAACAGATGTATGAGTTGGGTACCATTGGATTGCAGTACTTAGCGAAATTGCAGACGCATGTACGGAAGGATCTTCCCATCCATGGGGTTTATGAAGTGCCTCCAGCTCCAGTACCCAACCAAGGTTGTAGATGAGGTTGAGCAAGTGTTGGAGCAGCATGGAGTTGATGTTCCGTTTGAGGAAGATGAGCAGCAAGGAGAGTTTGAGGTCCCCCAACAACCACAACAACAAGAGCAGCAAGGGCAGCCAAATGAAGACCAGCCGGAAGTTGTACCCTCTCAGGTACAAACTGGTCACCCCGTGGAGAACCAATCCCCTATTTATACCCCAGACTTGCTTTATAGTACAGATTTGTTTAGTGATATTATGCATTCCTCCAATGTGTCCACTGGACATGATGTCGTAGATTGGGCAGGGTTGGATGTGCAACGTGTTGCCGACCCTGCCACTACCTTTGATGATAGTGCACAACAACTAAGGAGGAATATGGTAGGAGAGAGTAGTGTAGGTACTCAGGGAGAGGGTGACGGGGTCATCACACAGGTCATTCCTGTTGTGGAACAAGTGGTTGAGCCAGAGGTGGGTGGTCCGGAGGCGGGTGGTGAGGGTCCACAGGCGGGTGGTGAGGGTCCAGAGGACGGTGGTCCGGAGGAGGGTGGTGAGGCTCCACAGGAGGGTGGTGAGGGTCTAGAGGAGGGTGGTGAGGGTCCACATGAGGGTGTTGCAGAGGAGGGTGCTGAGGGTCTAGAGGAGGGTGGTGCAGGTGCAGGAGAGGTGGAACAGGATGGCGCACCTCATCCTCCTGTACGTAGGAGTAAGCGTGTACGGAGGGGGCCCCCGCCTTGTGGGACAGACCAGGGACCGTGTAAGAAAACGAAGACCATGACAAGGGGGGGTTAGAGATTTGCTATATGATAGACGGACTTTGAACGGTAAACATTTTCATTTCTTGTTTATATAAGTTTTATTGGATCATATATGTATTGTATCCTAAAGAGTGTCGGATACGGTGTGCGTATCCGGGGGATACGGTGTTCGTATCTGGACTATTTGTGTTTTTGTTTACTCTTATCAGGTTCAAGATGCTTTAGGAATGGTATGATGTTGATTGAGTTTTATGATATAGTTTTTTATTTGGATATGCTTGTCTGTTGTTTTGACTGAGACGTTTTGGCATAGCCGAAAACAAAGGAGACTCTGCCGAAATTTTATTAGAAATTGCTATTTCTTTCATGTAAGTAATATGTGAACTCGTATTTCACAAGAATGGTATGATGTGAATTGGGTTTTATGATATAGTTTTAATTCCAATTCACATATTACTTCCCACGGGGGATTGTTCCTGTTTTTTTTTTTTCACATGAGTTGATAATTTTTTGTTTCCTTTATTTTATTTTAATGTTTTTGGTCTTTCAAAACACAAAAGCTGTTTCATAAAATTTTGTGTTCAAGTAATTGCAGAGCTTAGTCTTCCCAACACTTTTTAGTCATGCACCCTACCATTTGCCTGGCAAATGGTAGTCAATATTTTATCGTGCAGGTGCTTTTATGCTATGCTTGAATTATGGACTTATCGATGGTGAGTTTATGTGACGGATGATGCAAAAACGGTGTGAAAACAATCTTGTGTTTTGTTTTTTTTAACATTATGGACTCATCGAATGAAGCTTTCATACATTACATGTAATCCATGGGGTTCAAGTGAATCTTCAACTGCTGCTGTTGGTTTGGGTGGAGTTAGAGTTCCACCCACAGTCGTCAAGTTGCCAAAAATTGAAGAGAAGTTCAGTATGACCTCCCTTCCAAATGGCAATGCGCAAAATTTTAGACCTTGGTGCCAATGGCAGTGGGTCCAAATGGCAATGCACAAAAAAAAACTTTTAAAAGATGTATCCAATATTAGAAGTTTGCTTGGGGCCTCTAAAATGACTTACGAAATTTGTAATTTTTGTACTTGTATATTTTTTGAAATTTTTTATGACTTAATATTAAGTGGCCAACCAAGCTAAGAGTCGGCCTTGGGCAACCCAAACTTCGGGGCCGGCACTGTTCGGGAGTAGGGTGAAAAGTGATTAAACATTTTGTCATACACCATCTATAGGCACATGTGTTAAAGATACTTGTTTGCTGATGATGGAGGTAGGGCTTCTGTATACATGTGAACTCACTCCTAGAAAAATGTGAGACTTTAGATCAGTAAACAGAAATGGACGAAAAGAAAAGAGAATCCTTTGTCATCTATAGCCACATAATAAAGCTAAAATTTTGCAGACATGAATAAAAAGGTGAAATAGTTCTCTACACAGCGCTAGGATTTTAACTTGCCACTATTAAATGGACCTAGATATTCCAAATGTAGAAAATTCTCAGTCAATGAGGTTTTTTCGATTTTTCATAACCATATTACAATTGGTAGACCTTGATCTTGGATTGATTTTTGACGGGAAGGAAAACGAAAAAAAGTGAGCAAGAAGCAAATTATTTAACGCAATTAATTCAATCGAATAACTACAAGTATTTGATCCAATTAGAGCTGGCTCATGCCTTCCCAAGTTGAACATGACCGGGCTATACAGTACGGCAGTCTGGGGTCTGGCCCAGCTTTATCTTATAACGCAATTACGCATTGCGTTATTGGGCTTAAATTACTTACGCGCATCTGTCAGACTGGGCTCTGAAGATGCCACCGGGCTTTAGCAGTCTGGGCCCTGCCCAGCTTTTACTTATAACGCAATGACCCATTGCGTTTTTGGGCTTCATCATTAAAACGCAATGCCCCATTGCGTTTTTGGGCTTCATCATTGTCAGCAGACTGGGCCTTAAGATTGGGTAAAAAATAGGAATAATGGACTTTATCTTCGGTATAAATGGCAGGGGCAAATGCAACAAACGTTATATACTAATCAAAGTCATTAAATTCATTGACAACTTTTTTTTAACGAAATGGATCCGAAAGGCAAAGGTATTGCAGAAAGTAGTCATGCTACAGTACCACGTCGTACACACCGAATTCCCGGCCCAGCTGGTGATCTAGAAGATGTGTTAGCACGAAGAGCTGCAGGAGAAGGCACGGAAACCATGAACACACAGGAATTCATTCATCGCGCCCTTAATGTTGCAAGCGAGGACACTGATTTCATCAACAACAGTGCATGGTTAACTGCAGTTCGTGCGGGTTACCTACAGGATGCAAGGTACACTGAAATTGCCAACGTCAAAAAAGTTAAACGCTTCGAACGATTGCCACTGGTGAGTTAACGTAAACTAATTTTTTTGTTATAAAACATTAATTTAGTTATAAAACTCATGCAATTATGTTACACGGTACAATAACGTTAGGTGGTCGGATTGATCAAATCATGCGTACGTGGTGAGTTAGAAGACTATGCAGCGGAATTAAAGGTGATTTTTTTTTTCCAAATTTGTCCAATGTTTTCTTCATCCATCATCTTCCATATAAATTTTACGCGCATTAATTGATGTTGTGGTTTATTGGAACAGGATCTCACAGGGGTGTGCTCTGCAACAATCCATTTCAAGGCCTGCAATGAAGAACTATTCCCAGGGATACTTACTGTCGGTAGCTGCCTCGTACTAAAAGATATTGTTGCATTCCGACTTTGCAATAAACATGTTTTATTGAATGTGACGACAGATAACATTGAACGTGTCATTCCATATTCTATGTTGGATTAAAAGTGTTTTTTTTTTTTTTTTTTTTTTTTTTTTTTTAATGTGACGAATTTTAAAAAAATATATATATATTAAAACGCAATCCTATATTGCGTTTTTAATATAACGCAATATTAATTTGCGTTTTACTTCATGCACGCATACATAAGTTTACAATCGTCAAACAGGGTCTGCACATCAACATTTCATTCCACCTTAAACCAAATTTTCCTGCACTTCTTCTTCCAAAAATGCACGTCGTAGTACACGTCGAAGGCAAGATTATCGAAAGTCAACAAGGCCCGCAGTACAGAGGCGGTAGAAGAATAACTATGTCTATTGAAAGGGGGATAACCTTCGACATATTCAAAGAGATGATCATCAATAAAATATCATCCATGGAAATTACCATTGCGTATTTGTTACCTACGCTAAGCTACCCCAATCCAACATACAGCTTCACTACAATCGAAGTGGTGGACGATGGAGGTGTCGAATTGATATTTGATATGGCCGACTCTATACCGGGTTACATCCCCCAAATTTTCACGACAGCAGGACATTGCCAAACGCAAAACAACCGACAATCCCGCCGACGATTCTCTCAGCAAAGTAGTTACGATAACGACAACGGAACCAATTTCTATGACAACCCAAGAAGTGACGGTTTTGATGATCAACACATACATGAAGACCATTCTTTTCATCAAGACATTATTAACAGTCGCGAACATGATTTCGTAAACACCGAGAAAGATGACGAATATGAAAGCTCGTTAGAGAATGTCGATCAACACTTAGGCGAAGATGGAGATGACGTCGACATCGACAATGGGATTAATGATGTGAGAATTTTCGAGGCGCCATCTACGATAATGACGAGAGACACGTGGACAAATGTTCTCGACCCCACACCAGCTATACTTAGTACAAGTAATTTCGGGTGGGACGGGACATCAGAGTTATTTAAGGGGCAGGTGAAATTTGTTTCTACTTTTTCATAGCTTATAACCCTCGTTCTTTATACTTCTATTACAAAAATGAAAACACCACATATTGGAGTTAAATAAATGAGTACTAAATTTTTTGTTTTGGAAATTACAGGTTTTTTTGTCAAAGCTAGAGCTTCAACGCACAACGGAGAGATATAGTATGGACAGAAATGTCATGTACTGTGTAGATCAATCAACAAAAAAGCTCCTGGTATTAAAATGCAAGAATGAAGGTGATGGAGGGACGTGTAATTGGAGACTCCGAGCAACACGCAAAGACGGGGAGGAAGAGTGGAAAATCACGAAGTACGAAGGACCGCACTCATGTCTTGCCGTAAGCATCACCCCAGACCATGGAATGTTGACAGCACGGTACATTTCAAGTCGCATCTTAAATCTCGTGAGGGAGGATCCTAGCCTAAAAATTAAGGTCCTGCAAGCATCAGTGAGGGACGCCACTGGAGGCTACAACCCATCTTACGATAAGACATGGCTTGGGAAGCAAATTGCTATAGAATCAATTTTTGGAGACTAGGATCAATCATATGAGAAACTTCCGAGGTATCTAGCCGCAGTCCAACACTTTAATCCTGGCACCGAATTTAAGATTAACACAGTTCCTTCAGTAATACCGGGAACTGTTATCTTTGACCAAGTTTTTTGGGCGTTCGCATCTGCAATTGAAGGATTTCGACACTGTCGCCCAGTTCTATGCGTGGACGGCACATTCCTTACTGGAAAATATAAGGGTGTGATGCTAATTGCCGTAAGTCAAGATGCAGAGAATCAACTATTCCCTATTGCATTTGCCGTAGTCGAGAGTGAAACGAAAGAAAGTTGGGGATGGTTCCTCGATTGTCTACGATGCTACGTCACACAACGTACCGGGTTGTGCCTCATTTCAGACAGGCACCACGGCCTGGTAAATTATGCGAAAGACGAAGCAAGTTGGCGACCGCCATACGCATATCACCGTTATTGCGCTCGACACATACGGGCTAACTATGTTAGGAGGCACGGTCAAGTTGCAGGGAGACAAGTTTTCTGTGCAGCAACAGAAATTCAGCTACGAAAGTTTGAGAGAGAATTGAACAAAACAAAAAGGTTCATAGTAACGGATGGACCTAACAAAGGAAAGGAAAAAGTGTATGACGATCTTATGGCCATACCATTAGAAAGGTGGTCATTCGCGCACGATGGAGGGATGCGGTACGGATCTAAAACCACAAACGTCGTTGAGTGCTTTAATGGTGTCCTTAAAGACGCCCGCCACCTTCCCATAACGGCAATGGTTATGACGACATTCTTTAAGTCAGTTGAGTATTTCAACGACAAATTGAGGAAATCACTTGCAAGAATGGATGCTGGGCATGTTTATAGCGAGTATGCAAGCACCAAGTACGACACATGGAGACAAAAATCAAGACGACACAGGGTGGTTGAGTTTAACAAAGTCGCGGGTATTTACACGGTGCAGACACCGTTAAATCCAACAAGCCCATATAAAGGAAATCACTTGCACGTAGTAAAGTTAAATGAAGGGACATGCACTTGCAACAAGCTACAACAGTGGAAAATCCCGTGCTCTCACGTCATTGCAATATGCACGTACCACAACCTAGACCCGCTTCAGTACTTCAGTGATTATTGGAAGCTTGAGTCAAATATTGCCATGTACTCATCACTACCATTTCAACCTATTTATGATGAAGAATACTGGCCCAATTACTTTGGCGATACAATTGTTCCAGACAAAGATCGCATGCGAGGCAAAGGTCGGCCTAGATATAATAGAATCAGAAATGAGATGGATGACTTTGCGGAGTCTCAGCCATCTCAAAAGCAGTCATGCAAACTATGTGGTCAAGTGGGGCACAATCGTCGAACATGTCCATTAACAAGAGGAGGAGCCTCATCTTCAGCACCTACGAACCAGTAATGTGTGATTTATGTTTTGCAATTTTTATGATGTTTTGTAATGGTTAACATGAATGTGTGTATTTGCAATGAAATTTAATCTTTATTTTTGTACCATATCAGCCATAGCGGTATTGTGTGGGGTTCCAGTAAGTACGCAAAAAGACAAAAGAAAAAACAAAATTCATCATCTAAGAGTCAATAAAATCAACAATTTATGTTTATGTAAAAAAAAAATTTATTTGATTAACTCACAAGTTAAAAAACACATTTGAAATGTAATAAAAAAAAACTTAATGAAATTCGATTTTATGTTTCCAATTTTTAATACGGTAAAAAAAAAAAAAAAAAAAACTTAAAACGCAATTCATCATTGCGTTTTTGTCTGGGACAAAAAGGACACCAAGTTGCCAGAGAATTTGTCACGTCTCTGCCCGTGACAAATTTGTCAGATTGTAAAACGCAATTACAAATTGCGTTTTACCCCAATAATTGCTACACAGCGCAATCCCAAATTGTGTTTGAAACTGCGTATAAATTAGGTGCATTAGCCATTTCGAGTCTCATTCCAACCCGTGTGAATTTTTTACCTCTTCTATCAAGGGTTTCACAAATGCTCTTCCCCTCCGCAACATTCTATGGCACTAGCCGATCAAAAAAAAAGAAAAAAAAATTAACAAAAACCATTTCCTAGAACTACCATATAGGTAAGACAAGTGGGTGTTAGGAAGCAAATTTCTGGTGGGTTTGTTTCCCTCCGTCTGCGGGAGCTACCATATAGATAAGACACATCTTATAATGGTAGGCCGTCGGATTGAGCGATTCAATAATCCACGACATGCAAGACACTCCCCCCGCCCCTCAAGAAGATCCACCCCACATGAGGCAAGTTGGAGACGACCGGGCATGTGGGAGAGTATTATTTATTCCCTAATACTTTCCCCTATGAGTTCCCCTGAGTATGATATATTTTTTACGACACCCATATAATTCTCATTCGGATATCTTGAGGCGGTGAACGCCACGATAAATTGCATATTATCAAACTGTACAATGTGGTGGCACTCTCGTTGTAACAATTATTGAATGTGAAATAAAACATTTTTTATTTTGAGCCATGTGTAGGGACACGGTGTCAATTTGTGGTATGAAAGACTTATTTCAGTGCTAAAATATATAACAAACTTCTCAGTCTGTTCATCTTAGTTTAGTTTTTATTTTCTATTTTTTTTATGGATCGTCTCTTAACTATGTAGAAACAATATTAGTTTTCACTTCTTTGTGTTAAATGTTGGTTTCCATTAGTTTTTTAGTGTTAGTGAAAACACTATTTGTATAAATAACAGTTTATAAATAAAAACTCTATGAACTTTTATTTAATTTCTTTCATATCTCCTACATGTCCATGTCCCCGTTTATTTAGAACTGTCGTGTCATATTCACGTGCCCATGTCCGGGTTTGTATCTATATTTTTTTCTTGATTCTTAGATGGCATGGCATGGCATGGACAGGTAGATGGGTTAGTAGGCTCTGCCCTCTCACTTTTAACTGCAGCTAGGCACAAGGATTCAACTTGATTTGGTTTAGATGGTTCACTTGACAAAGGGCTTTCGAAAGGAGATATATGAAGATAGTTAATTCTTTGCTTATAGTTGGAAATAGTTATCCTAGAGATTTAACGCAATCCTGGTTTGCGTTTTATTCCAATTAACGCAATCGTGTATTGCGTTTATCGGCCGACGTGGCACAGGTGTGGCTGCCAGGTGGACGGGGCTCTAAAACGCGTTTGTCGATCGCGTTTTCTGAAGGTTAGCGCAATTCAGGATCGCGTTAAAGAGTAGTTTTACAAATTGTTTGAAAACAGAAGTACTTTGCCAATATGTTTC
>JADGMU010000726.1:0-126302 GCA_016920895.1 Vaccinium myrtillus | reverse complement strand
GCACTTATCTCAGTAAGAGAAACAAAATTGCATACAATATAGATAAATGAAGAAAATTATTGACAAAACCATAGAGGGTGTTTGGGAGGTTCTTTTTTGCATTTTCATTTTTAGCTTTTCCACTTTTGGGTGTTTGGGAGAGTTGAGCAAAAACACATTCTACCAAAATGCATTTTCAATTTTGATGAAAGGAGAGCAAAAATCAAAAAGAGCTCAAGGGGTCTTTTTCTCATTCTCTTTTTTTCTTTCTCATTTTCCCTTACAACCAAAAGACCCAAATGTCCTTGCTTTTAAAACAAACCAATCAGATAATGTTTTAAATCGTAAATTATTCATTAATCACATAACAATATGAACGTAATTGTCGTATGAACGTAATTTTAGTCTAGTTTTAGGATTGTCTTACTTCATAGTCTTGTTTTCTTTTTCTATTTCTTTTTTTTTTTTTTTTTTATATCACAAGGATTGAAAACTGCCCTTATGGGATTTGAGTTAAGTAATTGTTATTGTAACTTAATCGCTTTTTTTTTTCTTGGGCCTTTAGTTGGTTGCCAATTTTTATTCTTCCTAATTATCAAAAAAATATGTATATACTGGAGACTTTTAAATAAGGGACACATCAATTTCACAATGTATGTTCTTACCAAAAAAAAAGAAAAGAAGAGGAATTTCCAAAAAAAAAAATAAAATTGGACGGGATACGTTAACAGGATAAGCTTCCAATAAGGGTCCCTTATTGAAAAATACCATGCGGACCTAGCCTTTTTTTCTGTTTCCAGACCAAATTTTGACGATCCGAACCGTTCAATGTTTTTAAAATGCATTTTTAAGGGCCTCCGCGAGTTCGTCAAAAAAATACAAAGGGCTTCATCCGATCGTTTTGGTTAAAAACGCTATATATAACGCTTATAACCAAAACTGATCGGATGAAGCCCTTCCGTGTATTTTTTTGACGAACCTCGCGGAGGCCCTTAAAAATGCATTTTAAAAACATTGAACGGTCCGGATCGTCAAAATTTGGCTCGGAAAGGTGAGGTCCGCATTTTAACTTCAATAAGGGACCCTTATTGGAAGTAATCCTACGTTAACAAAAATATTTTCCATTATGACTCCAAAAAACTTGTTAAAAACAATATTCATGCATATTTTTAATACCATGATAAAGAAACAAGGGAAAAATTGTAAACAACCAATTCATAACTCATTTTTATCATTTTTCTCACAAACACTACTCCTGTTGCAAAATGCATTCTGCACATTTCTCCCAAACACTCTTCCCAGATTCAAAACACATTCTGACCATAATCCAAAAAGCCAAAAAGCCAAGAAGTTAAAAATGAAAAGTTGAAAAGTAGGCTCCCAAACACCCCCTAGTCCTTTTTTTTTAATTTTTAGCCAGACGATAATAGAGTTATTAATAAATCATCAAGACCATTACATCAAGAACGGACCTTGTCCCTAAGTAAGGGATCAAGTAACCACGACGGCCGGGATTATGTCAAATTTGTTAGTTTTAGATCGTTTTTATTTTAATTTAGAAATGTTAATCAGGTGTCCATCCTCTTAGGATTGGATTTAATTTTGTTCATCCTCTTATTACCCTCCCTCCTATTGGTTGAGGTAGTGTGGATCCCACAAAAAAAGTGATATATTATTCTTACCAAAAAATGTATTGCATGGATGGGACCTACACCATTTCAACCAATAAATGGAATAGTAATGTTCACCCTCTTTTGAGGAAGGTGAACAAAATTGCACTCGGGGCATTGGGGTTGCTCACAGCCCGGATTGGATAAGATTCCTAGGAATCCAATCCTAATCCGTGAGTCAAGGTTCTTAGAAAATGCAATCCGTGTTCGGACCAAAAGTCCTATGGTCCTGTTCCAATCTAATTCAGAAGTCACGATCAGTTTTTTGTTTTTATCCACATATTACATTTCATAACGAAAATAGTAACTATCAACCCAAAAAAATAAATAAATAAATTACAAGAAACCATATATAGAGCATTAATTATATAAAGCATTAAACCATGTTGGTTGGAGATTCTAAACTAGCCTCCAATCCAACAAGCAAAAAAACAAGAATCAATTTCTACTTTCAATTGAAAGAAAAAAAAAAAAAAAAGAGAAACCAGGAGCTAGTTTCCAATCCAACAAGCAAATTTTCAATGTTCCAATCCATTACATAAAGCATTACATTAGATACTAAAATAGTTTAAGAATATGTAGTACTATATTGTAAAATATTAAATGTAAAAAATATTGGACAAAATATGTACTTGCCCCTTAAACTATTCGATTTTTATTTACTTCGTCCTTAAACTACCAATTGAATGCACTTCCCTCTCCAGCTATAAAACCATTACATACTCGACCCATTTCTTTACTTCCGTCCATTGATGGACGGAGAATTGAGAGGGTTCAACCCCAAGCGATCCTAAGGCTGGCATTCTTTGATTACAAGCCCTAATTTCATCAATACCCACCTCAATCGGTCACTCATTTCCAAAAACAGCTACGATAATCTTCCACTCGTTATAGTCAGGCAATGCATTAGGATTTCCCCTCCCTTTACGAGATTTGAGCACTACAAACTATTTATTGATACTGGTGAAGAAGTTAACACATTTGATGAGTATCTAGATATCCCATTCCCACTCAAGAGCCGTTTTTTTTGCTATTTCTCTTTACTGGGTTATGTGAAAGGTTTGTTCTGTGTTTTCGAGCAAGATAAAATTTTCTTTTGGAACCCGTCCATTAGAAAGTCCATAAGCCTTCCCAAGCCTGGCATTACGGAGAAGACGCACGGCTCCTTTGAGGACTACCTTGGGTTTGGATTTGACTCGCGTACCAACGATTATAAGGTGGTTAGAGTAGTAAGCCTTTCTGGAACTAAACCATCCGAAGTGGTGGAGGTCCCTCTCGTTGAGGTTTACTCGCTTGATGTGGGCACATGGAAAGCAAGTAGTGGAGCAGCTGACTCTTTTCCCCTTGGATTTAGACTAGTGCATACAGGATGGCCTTCCGCTTGTTTAGAAGGGGCTATTCATTTTACGGCACGGCATAGAGGGAACTGGAGTGCTAGATTGATTTGTTCCTTTGATTTGGGCGATGAGGTGTTTAAGACAATGTCGCTGCCAAATGGTCTTTCCAATGGGGAAATCAGAACTACAGTATTCAGGGGACTGCTTTCTCTTTTATGCCACGATGATTCCGGTCAATCAAACAAGTTTTGTACTGTTTGGATAATGAAAGAGTATGGCGTAGTTGATTCTTGGTATAAGTATGTCAAAGTTGATCTAACAGGAGGACTCGTAAGGGTAATAGGTATTCGCAACAATGGTCATATGCTATTGGATGGAGACAAACCAGGGCCTTGCGATTTGGATTGGGAGCTTTCTTCATATGACCCGTGGATTAAAGAAATCAAGAAGTTGGGAATTGATAGTTTTATAGGCCGTTTTCATGTTGATACTTATGAGGAGAACCTTATCTTACTCAATAGACAGATGTTCCGGTGTCTAGAATGGGAGGGAAAAGGAAGTGGAAGGACAGGTAAAAGCATGATTCAACTCAAGTTTGATCATTTGTTTTTTTCAGTTCTTCTTCAACTTATGCCAAACACATAACAAGATTTCATAACTTCCTACATTTAAACCGTAAAATGCTACTTCATCTACCATGTTCTCTTGAGTATGTCTGTTGTAGTAGGTTGATACCAGCGACAATCCGTTGCGTCAGATCGATAATCTATCTGCGAATTTCCGTATAGAAAGAAATAGAAAAAATATTCGAAATAAATAGAATAGATAGAATAGACAGAATTCGAATACATGGAAAAAAGATTCTGGCTAGATGGTCCGCTTGACAATACTGCCATTTTTGATTTCTATATATATTAAAAATATTATTAATTTTTTGATTCATTTTTGTGGATCCGTTTTCTAAACAAGTAGGAGTGGCGCTCCTCATAAAACTGGATTCAATAAGGAGAGGAGGATTGCTGTGATCCAAAGCAAATTCCTAGTCATGGTACTCATTTTTGGTCTCGTAATAATGATTCTGCTATCTTATATATTTTTGCTACGAAAGAAAGAAAGCGAGCTGGTTATCATGCTTGCCCAGATCTATTTCCTGATTTTTCTAAGGCGATTGGCGATGAAAATGCAAGCATTGTTTGTGCAATTCCTTATGCTAAGACGTAATTTGTTTATTGTCACAGTCAACTACTTTGAGTTGTTTAGTTACTGCAAATGTTTGTTTTGCCCCGCTGCCATTTCCGTGGCCAACTCGAATTTCTCTATTGATGGAAAGGTGGGATGAGTATCATATGGGTTTTGATTGAACATTGTTATGATTCATGAAATTGCAAGTAACTAACTCAACTATCGAAATCTAAGAATGATATGTTCCTGTTAGACCAGTTGTTTGATCGATTTAAGTCCAGAGAACGTGGTAATTTACTTGCATGAACTTGGTATATGCTAGTTGCACTAGACTAGTCTGGTGATGGAACATATTTTGGGTTGCTCAAGGCCCTAAACTAGTTGAACTTGGTCCTTAATTGACTCTAATGGGCTTAAGCCTTAATTAACTTTAGAAGAGTTCCCGGTCCAAGGGGATTTGTTAAAGCATGCAACTCAAAACCAATTGGCAATGAGTGAAGAGGCCACTCAGGCTCATATACTGGTTTTGGAGGTTATACTTAACCAATGTGGGACAAGCTCTAACAATCTCACGCATGCGCGACCCATGACTCGCACGTGAAAAAAGTAAAAATGGATCCATAACATGGGGATCAAAATGAACAACGAAACAAGATGCGCGTAAGGCACAAAGAACAGGGTAATCAACCAAGAGAGTCTTATCCAAAATCCTCTGAAAGCCTAGCTCTGATACCATAAGCATCCAACTCAAAACTAATTGGCAATGAGTGGAGAGGCAACCCAAGCTGATATACTAATTTTGGATGTTATACTTAACCAATGTGGGACAAGCTTCAACAGGATTGATTTAGTTGGTCTTTAAAGACACTGAAAGAGCCCACATAGATCTGGAAGTTGAAAGGAGGATACAAGGCAAATGTAATCCCTTTAAGCACGTCAAGAAGGAAGACCTCGCGGCATTGTACAATTTGGAGAGCTATGATCACAATTATAATTATAGGATCACCATGGAGATGGAATGATAAAGGGATGGGAGGACCTTACTTTGACACGAGATGGTGTGGTAAAAAGAGAGATAATTTAATGAAGTAGCATTAACGATGACTCTAGATAGAGCACAATGTAGAAATAAAGGTTTCATGTAGCCAACCTCAATTAATTGAGTCACAAGGTTTAGTCACACTACCGCCTCTAAACTCAGTTTTGGTTTGCAGTATGCACCTGACTTAAGTACTTGAGTATATTTGGGTAAATATTTTTCTAGCATATTTGTCAATATGAAGTAACTGTTTTTCTTGCATTTTACCATTGCTTCATGTTCTTTCTTGCTTGCTACCTCTTCTCTTGTTTCTTTTATATGTGTTTGCAAGGTTCTATCCTAGTAGGGAATGAACTTCCTTCTCGATCCAAGCGAGTTTCCTAGGAGGTTCTTGGGAGTGCGGAATTCGGCAGAAGGATCCTAAAACTAAGTTTAGAGTTCGTTTGCACTACTTTCTGTTAAAAATAAAGGCAGCTAAAAGTTGAACCACACAAACACTTCAGAATTTGAATTATCAAGTTTAATTTTCTGAAATTTGAATGAGAAATTTGGACACAAGGGGAAAACGTATTTTTCTATGGCTATGGGATTTCTGCACCCTGTGATACTTATGTATTCCTTGAGATTCATTGATAAATCAGATCATCGGCATATGTACATATGGGTGAAGCTGTAGTAGCTGTCAATTAATCCTGGCAATGCTTCTTGCCACTTTTCACCTGTACTGACGCAAGAGCTATTTCTTTCTGTTTACACTGAATAATCATCGTCTCTGTTTCAGGAAAAAAGCAACACTCGAGGTTCCCGAAAGGGTTACAAAGGGTGGTGTGTAAGAACACAAGGAACTCGTAGACAATGATGGCTCTTGCTTTAGTCCAAGAAGCCTATTTGCATTGCCTCCTGATAGTAGCTCCCTAACGCTCGACTCTTTCCTGTTTGTGGATAAGAGTTCCGACCTAGATCTGTTACTGGACGTTCCATCCTACAACTCCTTCCCGCAGGCAGAGCTCCTCTTTCTTTCAAGTTTTGGTGCCCAAGCCAGCACTAGTAGTAGCTCAATACATCCGCAACTTGTCCAGCCATGAAATCTTCGAAAACGCAACATTTACCTAGGGTATAATTCAGGATACTACTTTCAAAATGCACTTTGGAATCAAAACACCATGGGAGAAAGCCTTTGTGAATTAGGTTTGGTGGTTGTTAAAATTTTCTTTTCTTGGGCTCTTAATTATGCGTGAAGTGCATTATATAGGTCGACAAAGTATTGTAATATATGGAGTAGTTAAAAATGCGGAAGAGGTGGTAAGTTTCCGAGTTTTTGCACACTGTTTAGCTGTTACCTTGCAAATTACTCAAAATAAACCTTCTGCTGCTTTTTTGGAGAGCTGTATAATGAATGTGGCAACAAGGTTTTGAATACCGTACGCAGGGCCGGCCCAACCATTTGGGTTGCCCTAGACGAACTCCGAGTTGGTTGCCCACTTACTATTAAGTTAAAAATAAAAATAAAAAACATATAAGTTAAAAGGCAAAATAAATTCAAGGTTACATTGGTTTTAGCTTCAATTACATCAAAAAAAGAGAAAACCAAAATGTAACCTCGGTTAATTGGTTATGGTACTTGACTTCTTCACGCAAAATGTAACCAAAATGTAACTTCTTCTTCTTTGCCGAAAGCCGAGCGGCCCGAGCTGAGTCAGCAAACCCATGATTTTGTTGGCACTTGGTTGTTCCTTCTTAAATTCCAATTTCCAAGTAGTACTTCAAAACGACAAAACCCCAATATGTAGTCTGTAGGAAAACCATGATTTTGTCAGCAAACCATGATTTGTATTCCTTGAATCTGATTTGGACGGTAGTCTATAGGAATTAGGAATTAGGAATGGTCACGAGGGTGGAGGGTTTTGCCGTTTCGAATGGGGAATTGGGGACTGGGGAGTTTCGAATGGGGAATTGGGGATATGGGAATGGGAATAAAAGAGAGTTTCGAATGGGGAGTTTCCAAAAAGTTAGTGTAACACCCCGATTTCTCGGAAGCATTATTTAAAACATTTATTAAAAAGATTCATTTATTAAGACAGATTTATCTTAATCAAACAAGAGAAATACATAATAGTCGAGTGATCTTAGTTTTATCAAATAAGACAACGTACTTTATTGAATTTTTCAAATCACATTTATTCAACATAAAATAAGGAGGCAGAGCTCTAATAATAAGAGGGGTTCCAAGCTTCTTCTGTTTCTCCTCCTTCAGCAACGAGGTTCACTTCTAGGAGATTCTGATCATCTCCGCCTGTCTCATTAGGGTATTGCTCACCCTGTTGATTCTCTGCAAAATCTGGCACAGAGCCAGGGTACACCGTACCGTGAGTGATGAGGTTCACTCAATAGATAACTCTTACCCAATAACCCTTACAATACACAACAGAGCATGTATAGAATAATATAACAAAACAATGAGAAATAGAACAACAATCTGTTTATTCAATACTAATTTTTAATCTATGTGAAATCTATGATTCTCTGCCTAGAGAATCAATCCTCCCAACTGAACCTCTTAGAAAATAGCCATTCATGATTCCACTCCCTCCTTGCTTGCCCTGACTGGGAGCACAGATGACAAGGACTAAATTATGTATTTAGTCAAAATCATCAACCGCCTCACAAGGAAGAATCCCCCAGGGTCTGACTGTACCACTGGGCCCACAAGGTGCTGACTGCAACCTTTGGAGTATATAGCCCTGGATCCTGGGTCTATAATACAATATATCTCTGGCTGACTGCCAATCATTTAGTAACCATATTCATTAGGAGTGATCACGCAATGCCATTTCTAAGGTTCCGAATCTTAATCAACTCTGGCTGACTGCCAATCATTTCAAATTCACCATCTGGCTACCTGCCAACCATAACCACAAATTTTCCAAGATAACCTCCCCAATCCTTTCATAACAACATTCCATCAAATTTTCCAATAACTCAACGTCTAGGTGATCATCTATATTCGTGCACAAAATCCCAGGAACCTAATTGTTCAATCTAACAAACAACTTGTTCATTATAAATTTTGCAATGACAAATTCAGGAATAAAACGACACAACAAATAATAGCGTACAAACAATACACATAAAATAATAAGAAATGACTTCATAAAACATATTACTTAGCAATGAAATTTTATCATATACTATACTATATCAGATTCATCTCTTAATCTATTAATAAAGATTCCTTTCAAACACTACATTTACTAGTTATCAATAGAATGTCACGTAAAACAAAATAAATAATAAAAGAAAATTAATTAATAAGGCATGACCTACATCTAGTATTCCCACGTGTAATGGTTCTTGGAAAAATCAATTTTGCCATTCCACGTGTAATGGAGTTCTGGAAATCAACTTTGTCATTTTCCAAATGTTTGTCAACGATAAATACATGCATATAACATTAGTTAGTCTTGGCAGAACCATGTCGGTTCACAGACCAAAAATAATTGGGTTTCGTAACTTAATTTCTAGGTTTGGTTTGGTTTCGTTCGGGCTTAATGCAAGCCCTAATATCAATTCGAGATATTCTAAATATACTTAGGATTTGAGAGTAAGAGGTATCTACCTTTTTCGGAGTGCTAAGAGTGAAATTAGCGAAAGGTGGTGCAACTCAGTCGTCGAAAAAGATAGGCTTGAAATGAGCTGTTCGACTGGAAAGAAAAACAAAATGAAGTACTTTGGATCCTCACTCTCTCTCTCACACTTCACTGTCGATCTTTCTCTCTTTTGTTTGGCAAGTGTGCGTAGAGAATAAAGGAAAGGAGATGTGGTATGTCGTTTTTGTACCAAAAATATAATTTATAAAACAGGGAATTAACTATTATTCCGAAGAACAGTGGTTAAGTCCGAGATCGTCCACGGAGAGTAAAAAGCTAAGTTGCGGTACTTTCAACTGATTTCTAATTTAATTCGGAAATAAATGGATGATTGGATTTGGTTTGATTAAACTAGTGATTAAACTAAAATTTAAATAAAAAGTGATTGCGGTTTGAAAATAAGTGAGAGAAGGGACTAGGGTTACCGATTCAACCTCCCCTTATAATATAATTATGCGAAATCTAGAGTTTCATTCAACTAATAACCAGACCACCGTAGGGTAGCAAATCCTATCGATAATCCCCAAAAATATTATCAAGATTCGTACTCCGTATAGGCTATCTCAACACGGCACGGACCGTCTCACCGGATTTAACGGGCGGCACGATCCGTCTCACGTCGTATAGTCTATCTCAGAAACTATCTTGAAGCATTAATAACCATTGTATGACGGTATTTAATAACGCGCATATAAATACAGTATGAAAATCGAAAGAATAAAAAGTACTTCATAAAAATTATGAATCATCCGAGTCATACAATCAAAAGTTGAATATGAAACCCCAAAAATCTAACAATTAATTACTTGGAGAGGCATCCTCCTTACCCTAGTCGAATAGTTTAGCCGCTCATGGAGTTGGAACAAATAAACATGAAACTAGTAAACTCCATTGAAACTGACTTAAAGCACACAAAAGGAATGAAATATTAAACCCCCAGCCGTGGTCTTGAAATTCTGAAAGTCGAACTAGAACCGCAGCAATGTGGGACTGTGGGTTCTCTGTATTGCTCCGTGATTTTCCTTTGTTTGTGCTCACCCCCAGATCTTGCGCCGCTGCGTCTACTGCTATGATGCGTCAAAAAGTGGTCCAAACCCTTACTCCTCTTCTGCTTTTATAACCCTGCCCGTCGTGCTCTCCAAGTCAGCCCAACATTCTCCCCGAAAACAATCCTTGGTGGGCCACGTTTATTAGCATATTCCGAGAGTCCATGGGAAAGACCAATTCCTTTTCTTTCTATATCTTGGTTACACTGCAAGAATTCTACTTCAATTCTAAATGAAATATGGGCCCACCATAAACAGATGTAAATCATGGGTTCTTTAAGTCCATTTTTCATCCCATGCAACGGCCAAACTGTGGGCCATTTTTTTGACCTTTGTACTGGACTAATTTTTACTCTGTGCTTTGCTTTGACGTCAAATAAAATCCAATTCCGCACTTTAGCTCTAAATATTATTCATGTGTTCCGCCAGCCCTGAAATATATAAAACGAGTATCAAGCTCCGAATAATATACTAAATGGGCGTAATAATAATAAATTAGGGGCTGCTAATGGGCACATTTGCGCCCCTATCAAGATGTCACAGTTATAGGTCCAAGGGAGACAAGTGAGTACTGTATGGAGTTACTAATGCATGGGTTGTGATTAAAGCACTGCAAGTCTAGGGAAAAGGATTTTCAGAGATAACGGCTCAGTTGATTCTGGAGGATAGGGGTGGGGAATTGAATTGGGTTATTGGGGGGAGCAGAGATGTAAATGAATTGGAAATAAAAAAAATATATACATAAACATACAAGTGCATATATATATACACACACATTATATGCTTAATATTAGACATTAAAAGTAATCTACGAAATTATAAATTTAGTACTCTACTAGAGTTAGTTAAACATGTTTAGAAATTAAATAATTCAAATTTTTATTCAAAGGAAAATTTGGATTATTACAGTTAGTCTCTATATAAAAAAAAAAATTGGCCTGACGAAAAGGGAAAAAAAAATGAGATAGTTACCTGTGGTGGGACTCGACCTCCAGTCAGGTCGTGCAGGATTTTAAAACACCTCAGGAGACCAACGCACCAATGCATTGCTTCAGTTACAAAAGGGAAACTTTTTGAAATTTATTATATAACTTAACTTACAATTATTATTATTTTTTTTGTTGCCCTGGCCCAGGGGGTTGCCCTAGCCCAAGGTCTTGCCAGACTTGGGTCAAGGCCGGCCCTGACCGTACGGTAACATTACCATTTTCCTTATTGGTACGGCACTTGTTGCTACATGAGGAATCTCGTGTACGGTTAACATTCAATCAATATGAAAACATATTATAAAAAGTACTTATGACTCCTCCTTTGCGTCTCTAAATGATAGTCTGGTTTGCAAAATGTTTAGTTGAAATAATACATTTTTTTCAAGAACAATTCAAATGTTTTTAGCAATTTACTAGATATCAATGAGCTCTTTTAATTCATGAGAAAAGTTTGAACTTTTTCTTCAAAAAAATGTATTATTTTTATTTTATTGTTTTGCGAACCGAACTACTCCCTCCGTCCCTTTTTAAGTGATCCATGTGGAAAACGTGTATTTTTGCGGACGTTTAAAAATGTACTCTCACATATTGGTTTTAATTTTTTTTTGCACAAAATTAAAGTACTCAATAAGCACTTTAATTTGGTATAAAACAAATTAAAAAGTTATATAGAGAAATATGATTTTTAAGGGTTTGAAATTGCACGTATTCCCGTATGGATCACTTAAAAAGGGACGGAGGGAGTATCACTTTGGCACAGAGGGAGTAATTATTTTAGATTAAAAGAATTAATTACGGAATTAACTCTCAAAAGAGCAAAAATGAGAAATAAAAACACTATGACCTGTACCGATTGGTATTCGCCTGGTATTGGAGATCAGTATTTTTCGAAACGGCAGATACCGTTTGGTTACAAAACTAGGAGGTTAAGGTTTTAGACAAAAATCATACGTTTTAGCCGGTACGGTATGGTATTCAGAACCTTAGTTTATACTAGGTCTTAGTTAAGATGAATTGATGTGTTAAGCCTTCATTCACTAAAAATTTGAATGAGAAATATAAAAACCCTAAACTTACCTTCACCCATATGTATAGCTCGCACCTGGTGGTGGGTTAGCCAAGTTGAACAGTCATGAAGCCCCTCTTGTGTTTAAACGTCAAACATATCAATTCAAGACACCCAAAAGTATATCCAGTATCCACCTGATATAGCCACCCCATTTACATGATATACTTCCTCCTTCCAAATTGCTTACCCTTTTTGGATAAACGTGCATCTTGAATGCCAAAAATAATGCTTTAGCATGAATTTTTATCTAAAATTTTTTACACCAATTTAAAGACGAGAAGAAAAATTGGTGTCTTTATTTTTCCAAAAAAAACTATGATGAGTATATAATTATTTGAGTACAAAATGTACGATTACCCAAAAAAGACGGAATATTAGGGACAAAGAAAATTAGCACGTTATGTACTGGCCCGAATTTTCGGTCCATTTTATTTATTTTTTATTATTATTATTATTATTTTCAAAGTAAGTTATATTTTACAATAATTATTACGACTTATTTTGTTTCTTAAATATGATTATCCTAGTTAAGTTTTGATGATTTGTTTAAACTAAGTTTAAGACCCTAATTATTTATGTTCCTACCCTTTTAACGCTAACAAAATCCTACTACATATACATATACATTTTGATTTATACACACATGACATATATATGTGTATATATAAGCATATAAACACAGGGAGCACTTCTAGTCCGGACTCCGGACCTCCGTGATCCGAGCATTTTTTTGACGATCCGATCCGTCCAATGTGTTCAGAAGGTGTTTTCAAGGGTCCATGCGGAAAATCATTAAAAAAAAAATACCGGGAAGGGCTTGATCCAAGCAGTTTTCGCAAAATTTTTATATTTACAGTTTTTGCGAAAATTGCTTGGATCAAGCCCTTCCCGGTATTTTTTTTTGAAGATTTCCCGCGTGGACCCTTGAAAACACCTTCTGAACACATTGGACGGCTCGGATTTTCCAAAAATAATTTGCAACACAAAAAAAATCACTTTTTTCTTATTAACGGGAGGTGTGGACTAGAAGTTTTACCTATAAACACATACACAATACATATATGTATATTTATGCACTCTACCAACTCCCTCTCTCTCCTCCCCACTCTCCACTCATTCACCCACCAAAACCAACACCACACACCACCCCAAACTCTGAAAAATTAGACCTCTCCTCCCTCCTCTTTCTGCCATTACCCACTCCCATCACTCTCCCATCAATCCCTTACACCCCCATGTGGTTTACACCACCATTACACTTCACCCCATCCCATTCTCCTCTATAATACCACCACCCATTTTCCTTCCCCATTAATTCCATGTGTGTGTGTGTGTGTGAGAGAGAGAGAGAGAGAGAGAGAGAGAGAGAGAGAGAAAGAGACCAGGAGAGAGAAAGAAAGGAGTTCTGCCTAGGAAAAGAAGGGAAAAAAAAGGAAGAAGACACCCTCCCCATTTCCATTTTCATCCATATCACGTACCCTTTTTTATAGCCACTTTACTCATAGTTACATTCGTTTTTAGGATTAGGTTTCTTCATAGAAGTTTTAGAGGGCGTCTAGAACTTCGATTTCGACACAAGAATCACCCAAATTAGTTGATTTTTGAGTGAGATATAGCCATCCAAAATTCAGTAAAAATCTCGGGTAAATTTTCCAGACAACTCACTGACCTTTCACAAATCGCCATCTTTCTCCTTGTTAAAGCGGATTTCGAGTTTAGATTCCTTCACGAAGATTGTAGAGAACTTCGAGAGCTTCATTTTAGATACAAGAATCACGTGAAACGGTTGAGGTTTGAACCCGGTAGCACAGCTCAAAGTTTCTGTTTGAAATTGGATTTTTCTTCGTCAACCAAAACTCTACCGGATTCCACCACCGAGCTTTTCGTCTGGATCAAAGGTAGAAACCTCTTATCCATTAACCCTAAGTATATTTAGTAGCTTAGACTTGATATTGGGGCTTGAAATGAGCCTGAACGAAATGAAACCAAAATATGAAAACGGGTCGAGAAACCCACCAAACCAATGATGGTCGTAAGGCCTGATGATGGTTAAATTTGATTTGTTTAACAAGTGATGATATGCATGGTTATGTTGTTTGGCTGATTACTCATGTCCAATATGATTTGTTTTGTTGTCATAATTAAAGTTAATAATATTGAAAGCTAGCTTAGTAGCTACTGTAAAGTTAGATATATTCATGGTTATTAGTTGTAAACGTAAAGAAACAGTTATAAAAACATAGTGATTAAAATTGTTTGTTTTGATGTACTTTGTTGATTTAATTGATAAATTTGGAGTTAAATTCTATTAGACTTGGTAAAGGATAAATTTTGTGATATGTGAATCATTTGAATGTTATTAATTGAGGTCTCATTTTATTCTCTATTGACTTACTGTAAACTTGAGGTGATATATTGTTAAATTGTTAGATTGGACAAATAGGTTTCTGGGTTGGTATTTACGTAGTAGATCACGTAGACATTTCTAAGTTAAAGGAAACCGGAAAGTAAGGAAAATGTGTGGTCAGTGGAGCCAAAGCCTGGTCAACCGAAAGGTCCCAATTCTCGGGTCAACGGAACCAGAGCCTCGCCAGCCGAAAAGTCCACCAGAAATTAAGTCGTGGTCAGCAGAGCCAAAGCCTGGTCAACCGAAAAGTTTCAATTATCGGGTCAGCGAAACCAGAGCCTCGCTAGCCGAAAAGTCCACTAGGAATTGTGTATATCAGTTTTGAATTGGAGGGACATTCCTAAGGTTTATAATCTATGAGAACACTTAAGTTAAAAAGAAGATAAAGAAACCAGATGCTTGTTACTTATTTATGCACTCCTTGATATGAAATGTTGAGATGTGAATTGTTGATGATTTGTAATGTAAGGGTTAGTGGGTAGGAGTTAGCTACTAACGGCCCGTTTGGATGCAGTAAATAACCCCTGACTAAATAGTCCCTCTTCCCCTCATCCCTCTTCTTCGCCATTTTCCACCGTTTGGCAACAAAATACTTCCCCTGCTTCGCTCATCTCTCTTCTCCGATAGTCAGGGACAACCCTGACTAATTAGAAGCGGGGGGGGTATCTATGTTTAGTCAGGCCAGTTGGGTGTTGGTTGAATTACTCTGGTACCCTCGATCTCCTTTTTACTTGTTTGTGGAGCCCTAAACCTAACAACGAAGACAGAGAAAAAGGGGTGCGGCGATTGTGGCGATTGTGGCGACTGTGGGTTGAATCGATTATCACCCACACTCCGGCGACTTCGCGACCTTTTCCGGTGAAACTACCCCTCGTTTTCACACAGGTACGGCTCTGATTTCTGAATCCATGTATCTCCTTGCTCCGATTTCTGAATCTCTGTATCTTTGTTCTCTGTTTGTCTGAGTACCTACGTAAACCCTATTTTTTTGTCCTATTTTTGCATGTCGAATTTCATACATCTGAGATCCAACATTTATAACTCTGCAAATAATTTTTTTGGCCCTAGTTTTGGAATATTTGTTGCCCTATTTTTTCCCTATTTTTGCCCTATCTGAGATCAGTTCCTTCATTGTTCCTTCACTGATTTGAGAAGGCCAAGTATTTATATGATAAAAAATTATCATATAAGTCGACGACCTGCCTTTTGGTAAAAATAAGCTACCCGGGTTTGTTACTTGTTTTGAAAGAGTAGATGGATAGCGCTTGTTGAGAAAAACATAGGTGAAACTTGTGACTACTGTGGAACCCAATTGGGTCTTATGTGGTAATATGTGATGTTCCCAAATAACTAACAAATGAAATTAAATTTAGGATGGCAAGATTAAATAATTCACAGTTGACAAGAAGACAACAGGAAGAGGCATTTGTGGCATTACAGAGTTTTATTACTGCTGCACTTGGTGTGTTTCGCCTCTACTTCTTCGTGACAAGTTTTTATAAGGAGGCTCGTCCGCACTTGTCTCCTAATCCTGACTTTTACCAGAGTCAAATTATGAGAATCAACAGGCTGACAAGGGGTAATGAGGCTGATTGTCACGATCAGTTGAGAGTCAATAGGCATACGTTTTTTAGGTTGTGCTGCTTAGTCCGAGGTGTTGGATTAGGAGACTCACGAAACGTATGTCTGGAGGAGAGAGTAGCCATATTCTTGTGGATTCTGTCGCACCATACGAAGCAGAGATGCACAAAGTTTGACTTTTACAGATCAACTGAGACTGTTAGCAGGCATTTCCATGCAATACTTCAAGCTGTGTTGCGACTGCACCCCATGCTTGTAGTTAGGCCTGATCCTGTACCTCCAAACGACAATGACAATAGGTGGAGTTGGTTTCAGGTATAATTGCATGGTTTTTAATGCCAACTCTCTCCTTTTGTTTTGCTTAACGGACCCACATTATCTAATTATCAATATTCCATTCAATTCTTCGTAGAATTGCCTAGGGGCATTGGACGGAACGTACGTGCCAGTTAAGCCCCCGGCTGCCCTCAAGCCTCGCTATAGGAACAGGAAGGGTGAGATTGCTACAAACGTTCTAGGTGTTTGTACTAGGGATTTGAAATTTGTCTACGTTTTGTCTGGATGGGAAGGGTCGGCAACTGACTCTAGAATCCTTCGAGACGCCATTCAAAGACCACATGGGTTGAGAGTTCCCCATGGTACGTTCCAAATTGATGCCAATTTCCTTTTTTAGATTACTTACACTAAACTTTCCATGGCTGATATGCGTAGTCAATGTCATTCCAGGACATTACTACCTTGTGGACGCAGGGTACCCAAACGGGGAGGGGTTTCTAGCACCATACCGCGGCCAACGGTATCACATTAATATATGGAGGCAAGGTCACATTCCTACTAGCAAAGAGGAGTACTTCAACATGAAGCACTCTGGCGCTAGGAATTGTGTTGAGAGAGTATTTGGTGTATTGAAGATGCGGTGGGCAATATTGAGGTGTGCCTCGTACTACCCCATACGGACTCAATGTCGCATCGTCACAGCGTGTTGCCTTCTCCACAATCTCATAAAAAAAGAGATGTCTGACGATCCTATTGAGTTAGAGTATACGATATGGGAGCAACAAAACCTCCACAATATACCCGTTGAAGAACACATTGGCCAGTTGGAGACGTCCGATGAATGGACCCAGGGGAGGGATGCCCTGGCAAACGCCATGTACAACCATTGGTTAGCCAATGGTGGTGGAAATATTGACGAAATTTAAGCTATTTGTAATTCCCGTTTCAATAATTTGTAACTCCAATATTATGTTTGTATTCTAAGTTTAAACAATTTGCTTCAATGAGTTGACATTTGTGGGTGTATGACATTTAGTAGGAGTTAAGTATTTGGATTTATGACTTTGATAAACTCTGGCTTCTTAGGTTATATATATCGTGAGACCTTCATATATATGTTCGCACTTCTATATTTGGGATAAATATGAAATGTATTTGCAGTAATGGATACGCAAGAATCTGAACCGGCTACCACAGAAACGACTACCAATTCTAGTAAGGGCCGTTATGTGTGGAAGAAATTCGAGGAGGATCACTTGATCCGATGCATGAGTAATGAGTACTCTGACAAATGGAGTGCTGACAATGGTTTTAAGCCGGGGTTCTTCACCTTACTTGCCAATGAGTTGAAGAAGTTGATGCCCGACACCGCCATTAGAGCCACCCCTCACATTGTGTCTAAAGTGAGGAATTGGAAAACAATCTACAATCGCATCACTGACATTCTAGCGAGGAGTGGTTTTGGTTGGAATGACGTTAACAAATGCGTCGTGGTGGATGAGCCGTCGGTGTGGGAGGAGTATGAAAAGGTAATTTACATTGCTTTAATTTTAAATTAAAGCATTGAATTGCCTAATCGTACTTTTAATCCTATCCGGTTTGTATAGGCCAATCCGAAGTGCAAAGGCTATAATGGTAAGCCATTCCCGTACTACGATGCATGGCTAGTTCTCTTCGGGAAAGATAGGGCAACCGGAGAGTTTGCGGAGGATTTCAGACAAATGGCCAGTGAAGATCCAATTGTAGTAGAGGAAGAGTTCCTTGTTGATGAGGAACCAATTCATATGTTCTTCACACAAGATGGAGAGCTCGGGAGTGAACCATTCACACCTTTGGGCTCCACACCTACATCGTCGACCCCTCGAGCCTCCACTCCTCGCACGTCCACACCTCGCAGCTCCACACCTCCGACGGCCTCGCCTCATCCATCAATGCCCATCAACGCACCCTCCGCCAATGCCGAAGGCAAGAAGGTGAGAAAAAGGTCTCGGATGGGTATGGAGGATGATAAATTCCAAGAGGGTATGAACAATTGGATGAATTCAACCGTGACACATATGGCGGATATGGCCAAGTCAATGGCGTTTCCGAGAGAAGTTGCAGCTCGCCGTGAAAGGATTCCCGATGAGCTAGCAAAGCTTGACCTTACTGTAGTGCAACAGTTTCAGTTGACTGCCATTATTTGCGAGACTGACGTGAGGGTTGGTCAATTCTATGGGATCAAAGACGAGAACAAGCAAGGATGGGCGCAGGCCATCCTTGATGGTCTCATCTACCCTCGTACTACATAGGGTGGATTAATGTTGTTGTGAACAATCGTAACTTTTTGTCTAATTAGTAACTACTAAGCAGCTGCCTTTTTGTATAGATATGGGAAGGTTCAAAGGTATAATTTGGTTGTACCGTACAGAACTAACAAGTAGGTGTTTGTATATTTTGATGGTTAGGTAGTCACCATGTATGTAATATTTATGGGAAATATGTTCTGCCCTTTGCAGGTTGTGTGAATAGTTACCTGGTATTCTTGGTTGGGCAATGATGATTCCATGGTATTCAAAATGACGGTAGAGCTACCTTGGCATGGCAACTTGAGTTGCAGCCCTGAGTAACCTTTTCCATGCTTGTAAACATTTTCTGAGCCCTGCAGATTGGTAACATTATAACTCTAAATCTGTGGCTATTGGAGCCTCTTTTATTGTATCTGTGGTACTGGTACTTGGCTGTTTTCCTTGTTGATTCTTGTTTTGAGCCAATTCTTATTGAATCTAGTGGTACCTGTTACTTTGAAATGGGCAGTGATGTGTAAACTGAGCCACTGATGTTGCACTTTGGTTGTTGCTGCTGCATGCAGTTTGGTTGTTACTGCTACTTTCAATCTGTTAAACTGAGGCTTTTACTTTGTGTTTATGATATGCTCATGTGATGTTCAACTGAGCCTTTACTTTGAAGCTCTGAAACTGAGCTTCTGTCTGCATTTGGACTCTGAATCTGTAATGTGTTGCACTTTTTTTTTGGGCAATGATGCAAAATTTGTACTCTAAATTTGAGCCCAATCTTGGCTTTGGTTGTTATCTTGGCGGGGCAACCTTGTTGCAGCCAAGAGTAGCACATATACTATGCAGTTGTTTTCTGGGCAATGATGCACCAAGTTATTTCCAATTGAACTTCAAATCTGAGCCCAATGTTGTGTTGGTCAAACACTTGTTACACTTGAAATCTGAGCTGTTTACTTGGCTTTACTTGTTGTTGCTGCAGTTTGGTTCTGAAATCTGATTCAACTACCTCTTATTATTAGCTACTGCAGTTTGGCTTTACTTGTTGTCATGTGCTGCTGTTGCAGGTGCCTTTACTTGTGTATACATCTGTTGGCAATGATATGTGAACTGAGCCACTACTAAAATGTCTTGGCAATGATGTGTGAACTGAGCCTTGTGATCTGTGTGAAAGTGTGTGTGTGTGTGTGAATAATGAAAGAATCAGTGTTAGATAAATTCAAGGTGAGCTTCTCTCTCTTCTAGATAAACTCTGAGCATTTGTTTGCTTTTATAGTAGCTGCTGCTGCAGTTGGTTACTGCTGCTACCTATTGTGTTAATCTGTGAACTCTAGACCAGTTTTGTGAACTCTGAACCTGAGATTTTGTGATCTCTGAAACTGTTATTACTGGGCAGTGATGTGTTTCTGGGCAGTA
Source organism: Vaccinium myrtillus (assembly GCA_016920895.1). NCBI lineage: Eukaryota > Viridiplantae > Streptophyta > Magnoliopsida > Ericales > Ericaceae > Vaccinium > Vaccinium myrtillus. Next base: position 106,391 of record JADGMU010000726.1, on the reverse strand, counting down.
TCTCCAGTTTTAGGAACTCTGAACCTAAATTTTGTGAATCTTTGAAACTGTCAAAACATTTGATGGTAGCAAAGGTTGTTATTTTGGTAGCAAAGGTTCTGTCTTTCTGCAAAGGTTAGTAGTTTCTGTGTAGTTTGGAACCTGAATATGAATTGGCTGTTACTTTGGAATTCTGAGTGTGGAGAGTGGTCATTGAAAGCTCTGGGCAATGATGTGTTCACTGAGCCACTAATGAAAGCTCTGGGCAATGATGTAAACTGAGCCACTAATGAAAAACTGGGCATTGAAATTACTTGATGTTGTTGTTATTTGTTCCTGCACTTTGTTATTGAAGTGGGCATTTCTTTGTTCCTGCAGTTTGCTATTGAACTGGGGTAGTTCATACTTGGGCATTCAAATTAATTGATGCTTTTGCTTTTAGTTCCTGCAGTTTTTATTAGTTCCTGTTATGTTCATACGGGCAATGATGTTAAACTAAGCCTTCACTTTTACTGAGGGAACTGGGCCTCAGTCTGTGTGTGTATGCAGTTTAGTTGTTATTATTTGGGCACTTTTGTTATTGTCTTATGCATTTGGTTACTGCATTTCGGTATGGTAACCTCAGTGAATGTGTTTCATGGGCTATGATGATACAATCAAAATTTTTTTGATGGAAGTATGCCTTTGGTTGTGATCTTGGCGAGGCAATCTAATTGCAGCCAAGAGTAGCACGGCGGCAAAAACATGATTTGAATAATGGCTGAGCCCAATGTTGGTCAGAGGAATAGGAACCTGTTTCTTCAATTTGATTTTTGTTCTCTCTTCCATAATTCTTGGCTAGCAAGGATGGGTTGCAAGGGTTGTTGCAATCTATTGCTGCTATGTTTCTGTGATGTGTATTCTCAAAGGTATAATCTGGGCAATGATGTTTTTCTGAGCCATTTTAAACAAAGGCATGAACTGAGCCTGTGCATTAGCTTGGGCAGTTGGTAGTTAACTAGTAGCTGCAGTTGTCTCCAAGTCTGGTAGCTGATGCTGCTTGTGCATACAATTTCCTTGCATTAGCTTGTGAAGTTTTAAAGACTACAAATGTAGTTGGGGCATTTTATAGCCTTATCAATGTCGATTTCCATTTCTGAAAAATGAAATTGACGAACTTTCGATTCTGGGCATCTGTAATGGCTGGTTTGTTTGAATTTCGACGACAATGGATAGGTATGTCGAGACCCTACTTCCAGCCAAGAAATGCAATGAATCTTGAGAACCACTCAAGTCCTGGGTATGAAGAAGAAAAAGGAACAACCACCGCAGCATTGAACTCTTGGAGGAGCTTGATTTATTTGCCTTAGTTAAACTCTTGCCTCATAGTCGGTTCTGAAATCTAATTTAAAGTTCCCTATTGTAACTACATTGACATGTTTTGTTTATGAGCCAAAAGAACTGTTTCTTTTGAGTGAACATGTGCTCAGATGGAATATTAATTTTCTTAGCCAACAATTTGTTTGTTTGCTCGTCTTATTCTACGCTCAACCTCGATGACATTTTCTTTTTTGTTCCTTTGCTTGAGAATGGATGCTTTTTTTTATGTGTAACACTTTCGATTCTACATTTCAACTTCCAGTGAACTATCTTCATTTTTCTTGAGCTTAATTTTGAGCTTTTGGTGCATGCCCATCTGTATTTATGATCCTACGAATTTTAAATCCTGTGAATTTGCTTTTACCTGATAAGAGCGCATTTTGTATACCAATTTTTCAAACTGAACAGAGCACTGATCACCAAAAAAAATAAATAAATAAATAAGGGAAAAAAAAATCATCAGTGTTTGTATAAGATCACGGTTCTATAGGAAAGCAAGATTGTTTAGGAATAATGATCACGGTTTTAATTAAAAACCAAGATCTCACAATATTAACAAAATCACGTGTTTTGACTTTCTAATTTTAATTTTATGTTGTTTCTAGTCACTGGTAAAAATCATGATTGAAAATAAGGACTTTTACAAGCAATCACGGGTAAAAAATCGTGATTAAAGGAAACGATCACGGCTTTTAACTGTGATCTTTCACTATTTTTGTAGTACTGAATTTATAATTTGGGTATTATAAGTTAAATAATAAAAATATAAGTTAAAAATAAAAAATAATTTCGTTTTTTTTAATATAATAAATATTACAATTAAGTATAATAACTTAAATGTTGAATATTATATGAAATTATGTAATTTTGGTTTTTATATAATTATTTAAATACATAATCTAATATACTATACATTACGAAGGGCAAAAAAGTCTATTTACATGATTTTACATCATCCACCCTCCTTATCCCTCCATTTAATCCTCCATCCAAACCATGGACTATTTTATCCACCCTTTTTAATCCTTCATCCAAACCATGGGCTATTTAATCACCCCTTCTTAACTGTCACATCAATGTGGGTCCACCCTTCTTATTTAATCACCCCTGACTATTTAATCCCCCTGACTATTTAATCCCTCTCAAACTAATACGGCATCCAAACGGGCCGTAAGTGTCAAAACTCATGGTGCTATGTGCCCTGGCATTTCATGCCAGGTACCAAAAAGGGAAGAGGAGGACATTGCAACAAGTATTAAGACCCTGCAGCCAATCAGGAACTTATGGGGAGTGAGACCTCAACCTAAAACTGTAGATTGCTCTGTAATCGTCTTACTTTTGTGTTGGACAAATGTAATTTAACTTTCCGACAAGTACTCTCTCCTATTATATCAGACTAAACTACTTTTCTATTTATGTTATTCCGCTGCTTATAAAATTTAAAAAAAAACCTTTAATTAAATGAATCTTTTTAGATCTCTTGTTTTAATTAACGTGTCCAAAAATCAAGGCGTTACACGTTAAAGCATCTTCAACCTTGGAGCAAATTGGTGAGGTTGGCCAACCGAATTGGTGGGATTTGTTTTTTCCCAAGTCAGAATTGGCACAGTTAATCTTAATCACAAACAACAATGCTATATACACAACCAGGGGCCACTCCAATTCATTGGCAGTGGTATCACCTGAACCCACTGGGCAAATTTTTTATAAAAACTACGTAAATTTTACCTATTTTGAGAAGCCTTTACTCACATGACACTATTAAAAAACCATTTGTACCCACATTACACAGAGGAAACCCTCTTGAACCATGTAAAATGTACATAATGATTTCGTACAAGATACTTTCCGGGTTCGCTTGGAAAAAAATCTGAGAGATTGATATAGTGATCCAATCTGAACCTGGCAATTTTGTTATGTGGCTTAATATCAATCATATAAAGTATGCCAAGAACAACAACATCAAATATAAAAGAATTTACACTCTAGAATCTGGGGAGAAACACCCAAATGAGTGTCCAAGTCTTGATTACCCTGGCAGGCTTGATATTAGCATTATTAATTTTGGATCCTAAAGAAATAGGATCCAAAGCCTTCCTTTGAAACATCCTCATATTCCTTTCACACCATACACAGCTCTCATTTACCTTTCACACGATAAACTGTACAGTATACTACAACTCGTAAAGCTCTTCCCCAAAGTTGGACGGAGGATCCTTAGACCTTACCCAAGGAGAAAATAAGCAATTTTGACGAAGAGTACACAGAGCCATGTCCGACTTCATTCCTGAAGAACTCGTGGTGGATATACTCTCCAGACTTCCAACCAAATCCCTAATCCGATTCAGGTCTGTTTCCAAGCTCTGGAATTCTTTGATTACAAGCCCTAATTTCATCAATACCCACCTCAATCAATCACTCACAAACCCTAAAAACAGCTACGGTAATCTCCCACTTGTAATAGTCAGGCAATGCATTAAGGGTTCCCCTCCTGAAGAAATCAAATTAGAGCACTGCAAATTATTTATTGATGCTGGTGAAGAAGATACTAACACAATTGCTGAATATCTTGAAATCCCGTGCCCACTCAAGAGCTGTCGTCTTCGATTTTACGACTTAGTGGGTTACGTGAAAGGTTTGCTCTGTGTTTTCGAACAAGATAATTTTTTCCTTTGGAACCTGTGGGGGTTGCCTCTCCGATTGGACTCTTTTCACCTTCTGAAGCGGGGTCAAAAGACAAGGATGGGGATGGTGCTTTCGTATGTGTATTTCAAGTGTAAAGGTGAAGGATTTGATACATACAACGAATATGAAGTTGAGGGATTTGGTGTGTACAAGTAGTGTAAAGTCAATGTTTTCTCCGCCCTTCTCTAGTGGGGAGAGCTCCCCTTTTATAGGGGAAGGGAAACCTCCATGCTACGCTACCCGTTCACCCCACGCGCCGTCCTTTTCTGATCGAGCACGTGGTCCGGGCATCGATCACCCCGCCGCTCTAGCTGACCTCACCCTACTCTGCATACCTACGCGCTCACCAACTCCGGTCAGTCACGTGGTCGGACAGACGCCTCGAGCGCAACGTCCTGACGCCACCCGACGTCGCTTCGATCCCGTCCTGTCAAATCACCAACCGCCCCTTCGAGGGGCGGCTAGTACCCCATTCCCTTGGCATGGACCAGCTCATGCCGTGCATGTCCCCCCCGGCCAGTGACCCCGGGCAGACGAGATTCGTTCGGCCCGCTTCCCTTCGGCGGGTTCAAACCCCTTCGGCGGTTTAGCGGCGGGCGTATAACGGAGGCCGCGATTGGTAGGCCGAAGGAGCCCCAGCCGAGACCCTTCGTGTCCCGGTAGGGCGGGGGCCTTTTGGCCCCCTTTGGCCTCTAACGTCCTCGGCTGCTACAGAACCCGTCCATTAGAAAGTCCATCAGCCTTCCCAAGCCTGGCATTACTGAAAAGACACATGGCATCTTTGTGGATTATCTAGGGTTTGGATTTGATCCACAGAGTAATGATTATAATCTGGTTAGAATAGTAGACCTTTGTGGAACTGAACTCTCTGTCGTTGAGGTTTACTCCCTTAATGCAGGCTTGTGGAAAGTAAGTAGCAGAGCGAGCGACTCTTTTCCCCCCGGGTATTATTTGGAAACCCCTTCCGCTTATTTAAAAGGGGCTATTCATTGGGCAGCAGAACCCCTAAGGCATAAGAATGATGCATTGGTTTTGTCATTTGATTTGAGTGATGAGGTGTTTAAAACGATTTCATTGCCAAGTGATCTAGCAAGTGCAAGATTTGTGATTGAAGCTTCAGTATTTGGAGGATTGCTTTCTCTGATATGTCATGATAATTTTGTTCGTGAGGACAAGTCTTGTTCCATTTGGATAATGAAAGAGTATGGCATGGTTGATTCTTGGTATAAGTATGTCAAAATTGATCTAACTGGAGGAATTAATGGGGCAATAGGTATCCGAAAGAATGGTCATATATTATTGGAGGGAGAAAAACCAAGGCCTTGGGAGCTTTCTTCATATGACCCGCGGAATAAAGAAATCAAGAAGCTGGGAATTAAGGGTTCTGCAGGCCTTTTTCATGTTGATACTTATGAGGAGAACCTGATCTTACTCAACAAAACAGATGTGCCGGTCTCTAGCAGTAGCAGGGGATGGCGCAGGAAGAGGAAGGACAGGTAAAGGCATGATTCTACTCAAGTTTCATCATTTATTTTACTAGTGTTAATTGTATCCTATGCACAATACATACAGAACTTTATGAGTGCCTGTATTTCAAAGCCTAAAATGCTAGTTTTGGACGACATTTTTTTGGAATGTGATCTTTTACTTTTTAGAGGTATTGCTTTGTTTTTGCTAAGGTTTTGCATTGTTTTTCTCTTGAAGTTTCTCCTTAGTTTTTGCATGAGCAATATGCACAGAGGAAATAAAGGATTGAGAAGTATCCGGAGTTGCATTTTGGACATCATTTTTTTTGGAATGTGATCTTTTTACTCATTTCGAGGTATTCATAGTTTTTTGTCAGGTTTTGCTCTTGAAGTTTCTGCATGAGCAATGATGAGGAAATAAAGGATTGAGAAGCAAGGATGGAGCCAGGATTTTGGCGTAGGGGGGCAGCTATACACAATAAAAAAAATTCAAACTAAGAAAACGATATGAATTTTTACTAACTCACACACACACACACAAAATAACACCAATACATATGAAACTAAACATGTTTCTAATATCAACTTAGATTGCAAAAGGTATTACCGTTTATCTAATCATATCTAGTGTCTACTGAAATCAGGCATCTTGAACTGTGTTCGACACTCTTTCTTGTTATTAAAAGCATCAATGATAGAGTCTGTGTCCAACCCTCAAGCAATATCTTTCTCAATATAAGTGATCAAGAAATTTGCTAAATCCGACCAAGAAAGGCATGGGACTCTTGGGGCATTGCTTGGGCCGAGTTAAGTAAAGACTGGCAACAACGAAACTAAGCAATAAACATGAAAACTTCCCTCTTAACATCACTAAAAAATTTTGACTTTTCATTTCATTCTCGATTTGAGACTCTAGTTCTCAAGAAAATATTAAAGCACTCTTTTTAATCCATGTAAAATAGACTATTTCTACATTGGTTGCGCTTTTTTATTGTGCGCAGCTTTTCCAGACCATACTCTTCTTAGAGCATTTCGACGATTTGTTGAATCTTATTAGGTGAGGCTCATATGTTCGGATTTTCTTAATCTCCAATAATTTTAGGTACATAAAATCTCACATTTTATGACACTCCAATCTCAACACATAAAATGTAAAAGTCATTTTATGAGATTTTCATAAAATCCTCCTAAAATTTATATGAAAACTACTACATTTTATCAGTTGAGAAAACAACTCCATTTTAGCACCTCTCCATAAAATGCTCATTTTATGAGATTTTCATAAAATCTACCTAAAATCTATTGGAGAACAAGGAAGTCGATAATAATAATCATCCTACATTCTGTTGCGAAGTCTTGTCTTCACACATTTCATAGCAGAAAATGCACGTTTGGTTGTAGCTGAATCAACCTATCGAAAAGATGATATATTGTGCACTTTCTTGTCTTCGCCAACACTTCACTCAACTTTGAAATCGTTGACAGATTTTGAAACTCAGGATGCCTAGACACATCAAGCTTAATTTTGCAATTGATATCTCAAGTGATACTTTTCTTGCTCAGTGAAATCCATTGGATAATACTTCTCCACAAGCTTGCAAGTATCTTCAATGTTGAATGATCTAAAGCCATCACAAGGATTTAGAGATGTGCTGAGAATGAGCAACTCTATTGTATCTTCCTTAAACCGAGTGTTCAATTCTTGCAATTGAGAATCAACCATTTGGAAGCGATAGCATTCTAAAAACCTCGTCACCCAAATCAAAGGAACAAATCAATGCAGCATTCAAATTCTCTATATACCGTGCTGCAAAATGGATAGCCCCTTCGAAACAAGCGTGCCAATCTATAGACTCAAATGTAAATCCAACGGGAAATGAGTCGCCCACTCCCTACCTATTGTCCACAAGCCCGCGTTAAGGGAGTAAACCTCGACGAGAAGGTGGGAGTAATCAAGGACACCCTCTTCGATCTTTTTATACACCATTACTGCTCTAACAATCTTGTAATCATTACTCCGTGAATCGAATCCAAACCCAAGGTAGTAATCAAAGTAGCCGTGCGTCTTCTTCATAATGCCAGGCTTGGGAAGGCTGACGGACTTTCTAATGGACGAGTTCGAAAGGAAACAGTTATCATGTTACCAATTCCAAACACAGAACAAACCTTTCGCATAACTATTTAAATAGTGATAGCGATAATAAAAGCTATTTCGTGGGAATGGGAGTCCTAAATATTCATCATATGTATTACCTTCTTCACCAGTATCAATACACAGTGTGTAGTTCTCTAATCTAATTTCTTCAGGAGGACAACTATCAGTGCATTGCCAGCCTATTACGAGAGGGAGCTTACCGTAGCTGTTTTCTAGGGTTTGTAGTGATCGATTAAGGTGGGTATTGATGAAGGTAGGGCTAGTGATTAAAGAATACTAGAGTTTGGAAACAAACCTGAATCGGATTAGGGATTTGGATGGTAATTTGGAGAGTATATCCACCACGACTTCTTCAGGAATGAAGTTGGACATGGTTGTGTGTCTTCTTCAAACAAAACTACAGTGTGTAAATTGAAGAGGAAAACCTCACCTTAGAGCAAGAGCATCAACTTGGGGCTTGAGCAAAATTTTGGCCAAAAATGCTAATGAACAGTACATATTTAACTCACATATCTTTCAACACTCAACAATACATTCAATAGCCAGTAAAACAGTGCAAAGGAGGAAAGAGAGTGAGTCAAAGAGATAACTTGTGAATAGTACTTGAGCAAATATAGCCAAGTATTGTAGCTGGAGGTACTTTACCAAAGGATTAAGCTACGCTGCTGCAGGTGAGATTCTCTTTTTTGGTTGGCTAAAATTCCTTAAATTGCGTTATAGCTCATCTGTTGCTCTTGCTCGTAATCAATATTTAATCGTGAACTAAGAAATGTAATAAATAAATAAATAAATAAAGACGAAATAATAAGAAGGGAAAATTGCGTTAAAATGGTAATAGGGGCAAATATTTGCCATTTCATGGACCACTTTTTAGAAATTGCTCCCAACATGAAATGACTATTTTAATTGCACATACATGGTACCCATAATAATGTTGACCGAAATACCCCCTTGATCTGTGATTTCGAGTGCAATGAATTTGTTGAGGAGTGCAACCGTTGTCAATGTATAGTGCAACAAAAGTGGATGAAGAGTGCAATGGTCAGAAAATCTTCCGATTGTGACTTGAACACACATCCTTCTCGAATTTGGATAAAGGAGATGTGATTTTCACTTAAGTAAAAATCGTGCAACATGGGTGCAAAGCAGTTGTTGAGGGGTGCGACAGTCATCCATTAAGGATTCACAAAAATGGAAGAAGAGTGTAATAGTCAGTAAAAATATTTCAAAAAAGTTTGAATCGAGTAAAAAAACGTGCAACATGGGTGCAAAGTAGTTGTTGAGGAGTTCAACAACCCTCCATTAAGAGTTCAACAAAAGTGGAAGAAGAGTGCAACAGTCAGTAAAAATATTTCCAAAAAGTTTGACTTGAGTAAAAAACGTGCAACATGAGTGCAAAACAATTGTTGAGGGATGCAACAATTCTCCATTAAGAGTTCAACAAAAGTGAAAGAAGAGTTCAACAAATTCATTGCACCCACGTTGGTCCAAATTCAAGAAGGGTGTGTGTTCAAGTCACATTGGGAAGATTTTCTGACAACTGCACCTTTCATCCACTTTTGTTGCACTCTACATTGACAATGGTTGCACTCCTCAACAAATTCATTGCACTCACATTGTCAAATTCAAGAAGGGGGTATTTCGGTCAACATTATTATGGGTACCATGTATATGCAATAAAAATAGTGTGTTTCATGTATATGTAATTTCTAAAAAGTGGTCCATGAAATGATAAATATTTGCCCCTACCACCATTTTAGCGCAATTTTCCCATTTGATAATCAAAATCTTTCATGGTTCACTAAAAAAATCCATCATAGTGATTTTATCAAGGGAAAATTATTGAAATGGTCCCTGTAGTTTCACCCGAGTCTCGATTTAGTCCCTCTAGTTTCAATTGCACTCCAACGAACCCTGTAGTTTCAATTTTGGTCGAATTGAGTCCAATTGATAACTTCCGTTTGCAAAGTTGACGGAAAATTCAATTTGGGGCTTTTTTTAGGGGTAAACATGACTCTTCGCCCACCCTTCTTCTTCCCCAATTTGTAACCCTAACCCTAAATCAAATCCAATCTCTCTCTCTCTCTCTCTCTCTCTCTCTCTCTCTCTCTCCATGAAATTTCAGGAACGAGAAACGGAACGAAGAAATTGAGGAGAGAGAAGAACGAGATTAAAGCATATTGAACAGAAATTTCATGGAGAGAGAGAGAGAGAGAGAGAGAGAGAGAGAGAGATGAATTTGATTTAGGGTTAGGGTTACAACTTGGGGAAGAAGAAGGGTGGGCGAAAAGTCATGTTTACCCCTAAAAAAAGCCCCAAATTGAATTTTCCGTCAACTTTGCAAACGGAAGTTATCAATTGGACTCAATTCGACCAAAATTGAAACTACAGGGTTCGTTGGAGTGCAATTGAAACTAGAGGGACTAAATCGAGACTCGGGTGAAACTACAGAGACCATTTCAATAATTTTCCCTTTTATCAACCCTCTTAAAACTCACGCTCACTTAAGATTTTAGCTAATGTAAGAAATAGCAGTTCAAATAAATCTAATATAAGAAATAAGAACACAGGGTAATTTTATCAACCCATTTTATAGAATTTTCCATAAAATCAACAAAAAAGAAGTTTTCCGGAAGTTTATTTTGATGCGAAATAAATAGATATGAAAAAATTTAATATGGACAAAAAAAAGTTAATTGGATTATTAAGCCAATTAATTTTTTCCCCAGATAACAGCTCCCAAAATTACTTTTATCCGAAATAGCTATTGAATCAAGACAAAAGAAGTTTCCCGAAAGTTTATTTTTCTTGGCAAATGAACAACTAAATTTTAATTTTCCTACATGTTTCCTCTGTCAAATGAACACTCACAGGAAAATAAATATTCTTTTCCTTTACTTCACTTCAATTCACTTTTCTCACGACTAACCTTTGCACAACATTCTTAACAATTGAACGGAGCCATATTGATTTTATCAACCCTCGTAAAACTCACGCTCACTCAAGTGATTTTATCTAATGTAAGAAATAGCAGTTCAAATAAATCTAATATAAGAAATAAGAACACAGAGTAATATTATCAACCCATTTTATAGATTTTTTTCCATAAAATCAAATGGGAATTCCTATTGCATCCACATCACATCTCTAAACATCCTCCTTCACTAAATTGAGGTGGAAAACTTTACTAAATTAAGGAGGAAAACTATACATTATCACCAATAGCATAATCAAAAGCAAAATGGTACTAAAGTTAGCAATGTGTGACCCAAAAGTGTTCACGGTGGAATAATCATACTCCTTTCGTTTCAAGTTGCTTGTCCCTTATAGTACTTTTATAGGTGTTTCAAATTGTTATTCCTCTTTGAAAAGTCTAAACAAAATTTATCGAATCTTCCAAAATAACCCCTTTTATAACAACCATCATTTCATTCAAAAGTTGAAATATAAGTGCATTGTTGAAAATTAATGAATCTTTTTAGTGTGAATGAATTTATTGAATACAGTTATTGCATGTCTGCTCAAAAAGTTGAAACTTTCAAAAGTGACTAGCAATTTGAAACGGAGGGAGTAGTAATCAACAAACTATGTTAAAAAAAATACTAGTATAAAAACCTCTTAACCAATAACTAAATTTTGGCATTTGTATAATCAAAGTTAACAACCCTTTTACAATGACCAAATTTAATGGACCTTAAACCTCCACAATTAAGTACACCATCATTACCCAAAAATCTTCTCTCTCACTTCCAACAATGTTTTCAAAAAATTATTTAAATTTTTTTTCACTATTCAATAACTGTTTTTTTTTTACTCAAAAACTGTTATTATGAAAACTAGTTTTTTTTTCAAAAACAAAATTTCCCTGCAAACTGTTATTTACTTTATTATATTTTCCCAAAAATTGTTATTTTGACAGCTTTTTTTCGTCGAAAAATGTTATTTTTTTTGTTCGAATTCAACCATTCCGTATAGTGTGATTCTTTCTCAGTACTCATTCATAAAAGACATCTTTTGATAGATGTATTTGAATGTTCTCAAGCTCATTCCTAAAGCACAAATGGTGCTACAAATCAAGCCTTACAAATCACGCTGAAAATCACCTCAAAACGACGTCGTTTTGGTGTCCAAAAGACACAACAAAAAAAACACACTCAAAACTACGTTGTTTTGAGTCCAAATTTTGTCAACAGTCTTCTCCTAGAAATCAAGGGCTACACGCCTGAAAGCAAAGAACAAATGGACCCCCCCATCCAACATTATGCATTTTTTCAAATTGATCCTTCTGGTTTAGTAATGAACAAATCCAGCTGGCTATTATTCAAGCATTAGTTGTGCCATTTCGAAATGCTCCGGGCACGCTTTGATAATTGAAATCATTCATCTTTTAGAGTACACAACATAAAATTTAAGCAAAACTATGTCATTTTAACTAAACAGATCCAATTTATGATTAAGAATTTTAATATTCGTAAGGTTTGTCACAAAAAGCAACAGCAATGAGGAAGCATTATGATTCTAGTACAATTTATGATTAATATTCGTAAGGTTTGTCACGAAAAGCATTATGATATTCATAAGGGTTGGACTCAAAACGACGTAGTTTTGAGTGTGTTTTTTTGTTGTCTTTTAGACCCCAAAACGACGTCGTTTTGGGGTGATTTTTAGGGTGATTTGTAGGGCTTGATTTGTAGTACTCCCGAATCTGTTAAAAAGAAAAATTCTTTAAAAAAACTGAATCCAAAAGTAGCCTGGATGATCATAATAAAGTAGTAGTAAAACATAAAGAGGAAAACAAGCCGGGGAGGATAGAAATAAATAAAGAGTTGAAACGATTTTTAAAGGAAATATATATAGTATTTATTTATTGATTTTTCTTTTTGATTGGTAGAAAAAAAAAGATAAGGAAAATATAGAGAAAACAAGTAGGAGTAGAAAATTTTACAACTCATTTTTTAAAAAAAACATTTGTCGTAATTATCTGTTCCTCTTTTTAAACGATTATGCTAACGTACAACTCATTTTACAAGGTTCACGTACAACTCATTCTTCCTCGAGCGATTTTTGAGGAAGAACACACAGAACCATGTCCGACTTCATTCCTGAAGACGTCGTGGTGCATATCCTTTCCAGACTCCCTCCCAAATCCCTAATCCGATTCAGGTCTGTTTCCAAGCTCTGGAATTCTTTGATTGCAAGCCCTAATTTCATCAATACCCACCTCAATCAATCACTCACAAACCCTAAAAACAGCTATGATAATCTCCCTCTTGTAATAGTCAGGCATTGCATTAAGGGTTCCCCTCCTGAAGAAATCAAATTAGAGCACTACAAATTATTTATTGATGCTGGTGAAGAAGGTACTAACACATTTGATGAATTTCAAGAAATCCCATTCCCACTCAAGAGCCGTCGTCTTCACTTTTACTTCTTAATGGGTTATGTGAAAGGTTTGTTTTGTGTTTTCGAACAAGATAGTTATTTCCTTTGGAACCCTTCCATTAGAAAGTCCATCAGCCTTCCCAAGCCTGGCATTACGAAAAAGACACACGGCTCCTTGGTGGATTTTCTAGGGTTTGGATTTGATTCGCGGAGTAATGATTACAAGCTGGTTAGAGTTGTAAGCCTTTCTCGAACTAAACCGTCCGAAATGGAGGAGGTCAATCTTGTTGAGATTTACTCCCTTAATGCAGGCTTGTGGAAAGTAAGTAGTAGAGCGAGCGACTCTTTTCCCCCCGGGTATTATTTGGAAACCCCTTCCGCTTATTTAAAAGGGGCTATTCATTGGGCAGCAGAACCTCTAAGGCATAGGATTGATGCAGTGGTTTTGTCTTTTGATTTGAGTGACGAGGTGTTTAAAACGATTTCATTGCCAAGTGATGTAGCTAGTGCAAGCGACATGAAAACTTCAGTAGTTTGGGGATCTCTTTCTCTGATATGTGAAGATACTTTTGATCGTGCGAACAAGTCTTGTTCTATTTGGATAATGAAAGAGTATGGCGTAGTTGATTCTTGGTACAAGTATGTCAAAATTGATCTAACTGGAGGAATTAAAGGGGTAATAGGTATTCGAAACAATGGTCATATACTATTGGAGGGAGACAAACCAAGGCATTGGGAGCTTTCTTCATATGACCCGCGGAGTAAAGAAATCAAGTTGTTGGGAATTAATGGTACTGCAGGCCATTTTAGTGTTGATGCTTACAAGGAGAACCTTGTCTTACTCAATAAAACAGATGTTCCGGTATCTAGAAGGGGATGGAGCAGGAAGAGGAAGGACAGGTGAAGGCATGATTCTACTCAAGTTTCATCATTGCTTTTATCAGTGTTAATTGTATTGTATCCTATGCACAATACATACAGAACTTTATTAGTGTCTGTATTTCAAAGCCTAAAATGGCTTTCTGCTTTAAGGAGGCATCTCTGCTCATTTTGAATTGTCTACCATGATATTTGGGTTTTGTACCACTAATAATCTGGTTGTATAGACAGGTTGTTCAGCAGGTGCAGTGTGGAGGTTTTACTCTAATGTCCCATTTGGGAAGTGTGTGGTTGCAGGTTGTAAGTGTCAAAGGTTAAAGTGTCAAAGTTTAAAGTGTGATTATCCAAGGTTATACAGCCAGCAGGTATTGGTTCCAACAACACAGAGTGAGAGGCATATCCGTGAGAGGCATATCCTTTCCAAAGCTCATTGGAAGGTTCGCATATATGTCAAGCACAAAGTGAGAGGTTTCAACAACCAGCAGGTATTGGTTCCAACAACACAGAGTGAGAGGCATATTCTCTCCAAAGATCATTGGCAGGTTCCCATATATGTCAAGCACAAAGTGAGAGGTATATCCTATTTTTTGTTTTCTGACCCAGTACAGAAGAAGACTTTAATTGAATTGAGTTGTGTGCACCACCAAATTGTCTGCCTGTGAGTGAGTGCTTGTGCCCCAGAGTTCTTTGTGAGAGGAGGTAAGAGATAGAGGGGGAATATGGTGAGGTAAGGTTGAGGGAGGTCTGGAACCCTAGAGAGTGTAAGAAGAGTGAGGTTATTGAGGGAGAGGAAGGGTGAGCCCCATATTTTAGGATATTTGGTTGCTAACTTGAGAATTACTGCTGTAATTCTGAGTTTCATTCTTCTTACACTCCCTGTATTTTCTTACTGCTGCAATTCTGAGTTTCATACTGCTGCATTTCTGTGTGGAATATTACTAGATGAAGTCTTTGCCATATTGCTACTGCCCATGTTTTGGGTAACTTTATTGCATCAACTGTGTCCCGTGCCCAGATTTCTGAGTGAAATCTGCTGCTCAGCTTGCCATCTCTGTATTTTGTTAATCTGTCCAGTTTCTGGTTCAGTTAGATAGCTAATATAGAGCATTGTTTTACTTGTGTTTTCATTGCATAAGAGCTGTTGTGTGAGACTGATGGAATCTGGGCAGTTACTGTTTCGGGGCTATACAAAATTCAAACGAAATGCTGGCCATTTTTTCCCAGAATCTGGATGTACCTTTGGTCATTGTTCTCTACTGTTGCTTGCTGGGGCAGCAACTAGCTGCTATACTGTGTTAGCATTGTGACATGTTGAGCCCAACTTATCTCTTTGACTATAGGGTTTGTTCCCTTTGAGATGACCTATCCTAGGGGGGCTGTCCCTAGGAATATTGTTCCCCTTTCGGGAGGGGGGCGTCCTCCCATTGCCCAGGGCGCACTGCCTTCATGGGTTATTACTTCATTCCAAGCAATCACGAGAGTAGAAACTATTCATACAAGCTGCCATAAATCTCCGCTGCCTTGGAGAAATGCTTCCTGTGATACACAGCCCAACCGTTGCTATGTTATAGTCATTGTCCATTATTTTGTTGTATGTTTCTTAATCATCTTTATAGAAGGTTAGGAAACATTCAAGTTAGGATATATTTCTTGTAGCCTTTTGGCGTAAGATTCCCAACTTTCTTTGTTTTTTTCTTTCCTTTATTTTCTTTTTGTCCTCCTGGGGTATGCCCCTTGTAGGCTGTAAATTCGATTAGCCCCTTTTTATTTCAAGCTATTTTACCCAAAAAAAAGAGGCCGAAGTCCTTCACCCTAGAACTAGCTTTGGATAGCATTTTTTTGGGATGTGATCTTTTACTTTTTAGAGTTATTGCTTTGTTTTTGGTAAAGGTTTTGCATTGTTTCACTCTTGAAGTTTCTCCATAGTTTTTGCCTTTGCAACATGCATGGAGGAAATAAAGGATTGAGAAGCATCTGGAGTTGCATTTTGGATGTCATTTTTTTGGAATGTGATCTTTTACTCATTTAGAGGTATTGCATAGTTTTTGTTCAGGTTCTGCATTGTTTTGCTCTTGGAGTTTCTCCATAGTTTTTGCATGAGCAATGATGCATGGAGGAAAATAAAGGATTAAGAAGTATCTGGAGCTGCATTACTATTGTCCCACATGGTAGACCGGTCACAGATGTAACACAACAAAGGCACACTAACATGACATATTCTTAAAATCAGGATTCGATACACATCAAGGTTTTTTTGTTCCATAGATACCATGTATGACTCCAAATTTGCTCCCAATTCTCACGTTGCATATGGATTCATTTATTGTGTTATTAAAATTGGGAGATTTCATTCTCTCGATTTTAATCAACTAGGTAAACTAGTAACACTGGGTTAGTTTGGTCATGAAACAGATGAGATGATTGAAACTTTCTTGACTCAAGAAAACCTTAAGTTGCAAATGCATTCATATAGTGTTAAGATATAGTTAGATTTTATTCTCCAGATTTTAAACTCTAGGAAAGAAGTGTGAACAATAATATTTACTGCCAAGTGTAGAATGCATTTCCATAAAGGAATTTGAAGATTGTCCTTACCTTGTATTCATTCCAATGGGATTGCAACTTCTTGTTTTGTGAAATGGTTTTAAGCATTTCTTATGTTTACCTCAACTATACAATACGCATCGTTCACAAGCGCTTTGAATTAGTTTGTCTTGAATAATTTTTTTTTATTACGAACTTGCCCAAAGCACTCTTGCGCGAATGGAGGCACATACACTAGCTTCTGATGCTAAATGGTATTCATTCTGATTGCAACTTCTTGTTTTGTGAAATGGTTTTTAGCTTTTGTGAAGTTGTTTTTAGCATGTCTTATGTGAAAGTGTATCTGTACAGGCAAAGTTACACTTTCGCAGGCAACATCGTCACTGCCCACCTTCTCTGCATTACATAGTGCTGTGCACGACAGACACCCTCATTCCCCATATTTGATGATAAAAAAGTTGCTCGCCTGACCGACAGCGAGAACGAGAGACTTGTTCTATAATATTGGCGCTGGGTTAGGATATCAAAAGCCAAGACGAGAGCATAAACACCGCCCATTACAACCACCGTCGCCACGGTGTCCTTTACAATTGCGCCGCTGCCGGCAAGAGAGATGGTGGTGCTCCGGAATTCAAACGAGTGGCGCCAGCTTTTAGGGGCAGCTAGGGACCACCGGTAGACACCACCATCACCATCGCCGGTGGCCCAAGCTCCCCTCGTAGAGAGCAGAGGTGGTATAGTGAGGAGAGAAGAGATGGGGGTTATGAGGTTGGACGTGGCGTCGGAGGAGAGTGAGTGAACTGTTTTTGAAGGATAAGGCGGTGGTTATCGTGGCTGCGGCGGCGGAGGCCATGTCCACTTCTCTCTCCCATGTTTGAAGATGCCATGAATATGGGATTCTATGCTTTCTCACACAATATAAAAGGGTAGAGCTTAAAATACAAAATCATGCATCAGAGAGAGTACCTTGTCATTTACATATCCGAACATACGGAAGCAAACTGTGAAAGTGAGATTTAAGCTTGATTTATGGCGTATTATTTGAAAAATGTGTTACTGCATCATTCTGATGAAAAAAAATTAACCAGAATCACGGTGAGGTGTTTAAAGAGGAACAGAAGACGCGGGATGAGACCTGCAAGAGGGTCTATTGGTTTTCAATTTGACGTGCGAAAACCCGCATTAAAACGCAATTGTTGTCTCATGATTATTAGTACAATTTTGGGTTCTGCGGGTAATGTAAGGCAAGACCCTTAATTGATAAGCATACTGGATAACAGAGAACTTGCAGAAGGAGATGGGAATATGATAAAGGCAAGGCTAAGGGATGCAGGTAAAAATGGTCACCATTTGCTGCAGTGTGTCCTAATCCATCTGAAACGGTCACCATTTGACCATATTACCAAAATGTAATCTCTCAACCTAGACCCCCTAACCCTATTAATTGGCCACCACGGCTGCCATCTCTTTTTCCGGCCACCACCGGCCTCTTCCTCACTGTCCACCACAACCCCCATAAATATGTTAATAAATATGAATACTTCGGAGTGTCTTTCTGTTCTTGGAAAAAATTTAAAGAATATGACACTCGCGCACATAGCTTCACCTCACACTTACATTTGAAATCCATGTAACATAGTCAGGAATTAACAGACTCTGGCTATTTGGCCATTCGTTGGTAGCCGAACCCAATTAAGGGCAGATCTTGATAGGCTATCCCCATTAGAGTGACACCGCCAATGATTTTAGCTCAGAAATTTTGAACTTGTCATTATTATCTTAACATCATCTCCTCGGAATGCTCTTACTCAAAGACCATCACATGAATAATGAACTCCACTGATCAAATGTAACTACCGGATTTAGTACATTAATTCCAGTACCTAAATCTGCATGGTGAGGTTTATTATGCTGACTTCAAACCTAGTTATTAGATATAACAATTCCACTGTATAGCGTATAACCAATAAGTCCAGTAGAATCCAAATAACTTTGGATCAATCTCATCACAAATAACTTTGCCTACAAGAAGTAGAATCCAAAACGAAGAGTAATGTATCCCGAAAAAACCACATATATTGTATGATGTCCTGATACATCAAGATGAGATTTGGCATTTTGAAAGTAGGATGAGAAAAGGTGAATTGTTCTTGAAACATGATAAAGCTGTTTGGTAAGTTTCAAAATGCATGGATGAAACAGAAGCCAGTCTCTCAATCTTACTTATTTTCTGCTGCAATGATGCCTCGTTTGCCAAACAGAATGTTATTTCACTTATAATGTCAATAGCAGGCAGAAATATGCAGAAAATTTACTTGCAGCCACAAAAAGGCCTAAACTTTTTGCAAGAGACCACACAAAATCGCTTTGTTCATGTATGATGTATTGGTTGCTTGTGTTTCTCAAAGAAAATATGTGGATGGAAGCCTGGCACGTACATTCATATCAATATGTATGCATGTGTGTATGAATGCATGCATGTATGCTTTCTCTCAACATCACATTGCTTAATATGAAACGCAAACATACATGTGGTTGTTTATTCATACATATATCCATAGTTCGGATGTCATACAAAGGGAAACCAATTACAACATCATATGAGTTGCAAACTACACCTTCTACTCATCCACAGCTATATGCAACTCACCAGAAGCAGCTGTCTCATTATTGGATGAAGCAACAATAGCTGGTGGGTTCTTTTGCTTCATGAAAGCGCGCCATTCATCGATATAAGCATCTCGATCGCCACTTAAGTTCGGCAGTTGACGACGTCGAAGGATTTCTAGAATCTCTTCAGTTTCGCCGAGAAGAGAAGCCGCATGCCTGACACTCTTCTCTCGTTCCTCTATTGCGCTGGAATAGCATTTTAGAACAATAACACGAGGTAAATTGGTAAGGCAGGCACCCAAAATATCTGCAATCGTGATGGACAATTGCTCGAACAAGTTGTCATCCGTTTGGGCATTCGTACTACTTTCATAGTCCTTCAATATAGTTCGGCTAATTCTGTGCATTGAAGTAGCCACTACGACTTTGGAACTTCTGGTAATGCTGCTTCGAAACTCAATCTCTGTCTTTTCAGCTATGTCAGCTAGTGTTTGAAGAATCTCCTTGGTGGTTTTTCCTTCAAGAGCAAGTTTCCGGAAATCCTTGTCCAACCACTTGCCGTGAAGTTCGATTCCTCCCCACGCGACATCTACAGCATGTTTTATGCTCAGCAAATCATCTCCTCTGGTACTAAGACTTTTCTCTACAAGGCGGGCATACGAAAGGCCTTCACTCACGCTTCTTATCAACTGTTCCACCGTACGAATTTCAGTGTTGGGAAGTGCAATGGCAATGCTGGTTAAGGTCACCACAGGCAGGGTCCAACAGTTCTGAACCTGGCTACTGTCAAAACCTGCGACCCCTTCGAAGCTGTCATTGGATTTTCGTAACAGCTCTGTTAGATATTTTGGCTTGTGACTTCTACCCATCTGAATCACTTGATTCACTTCATGAGCGAGGTTCTTCAAAATCCTTGTGGGAGCTTCACCTCACCTTCAAGTTGTAGAACATAACCACTAAGATCCAGCTCTGTACCGGAAGTTTCAGATTTTGAACTTTCGTGAGTAGATGAAGCACTGAAGCTAGATATCAGGATCTTGTTCAACCTCTTGCAACAGGAGAAGAATGGGAGTGTGAAGATAGTGGAGATGAACAGAACCAATTTGCTGGCTACCACAATCACGTACTGGACACCTATACACAAGTCCAGTGCCAGATTTTTTATACCTTCGACAAGTTTTCGGCATTTTACGCCTCGAATTTGTAAGGGTAGTGGTCTTTCTTTCCACTCGATCATCCTTTGGATCCAGTAGTCTTCTACTAATTTCAACTTGTTTTGGTGGTTACCGCTACATAGGTTTCTGTAGTTGAAGTTGATGGCAGTAAACCATCTAGATGCGGAGGCAACAGTACCCACAGCCACACCGCAATACTGAATCCATAGAATCCATGTGGTGGACCAACGATAATTCGACTCCTGATTACGCCAAGGATTCGCATGCTTCACTCGGATTCGTACTTCAACTAGTGTGAGTGCAGTGAGCAGACAGATTATCCCTGAAGTAGCACAGGTCACAGAACGCGCCATCACAAACTGGGGACTACTTGTTTCTGTCATCACCCAATATTTTTCCACCACTTCTTTCAATTTCAGATCTATTAGCTTCCCGGTTTCCTCTAATTTTCCGCCATTAGAAATTTTTTTGTGCAATTCATCGTACTTCAACTCCAAACATCTTTTAGTGGTAGGAACCGTCAAAACCGAGAAACTCAATGTTGCAAACAAAAAAAGCATGGAAATGATAACAAACTTTTCTTCAGGCAATATGATGGTTGGAATTGCTGTAGTAACAATTTGGATGCAGGCATTTACCATAATGGTGATCACAAGAATACCCAGGGCCACAACATTCATGAGACTTGCATTATTATCCATGGATGCAAAAGAAGTTAGGAAGTTACCCATTACAGTATTCACGAAAACGGCGCTGCTAAGCTTTGCCCGTATGTCTTTTATGTCAAACATAGCTGTGGTAAGATCCACAGGAAGCTTTGTTGCCACAGCTAATATAGTGAGGGAAGCAGCATTCATGGTGAAAAACTTGCATGGGAACCAAAGCTTTTTACGGCGTATTCCGTAGATGACATCTGCGGCCATGGCAATTGAACAGACAAGAGATGCTACTGCAATATACACGCCGACCAATGGCATAGGAGCATCGAACTTGCGCTGCTTATCTTTATAATAATCATAACAACTGCACTCATTCCGTACCGTATAATCATAGCACTTAGCACACGTATAATCCGTGCTCATTTTCCTTCACCCTTTGATTGTTGTATGTTTCTGTGCTGGTTGTGTAAAGCTGCAAGATTTTAGCACCAAATAATTCTTCCTTGTAATGAGAAAATGAGAGAGAGAGGTGCCAGAGTGTTTGACCCGCAAGGGATCAACTTGACTCAAAAGAGATCTAACGAAGTCTTTTTTTAAAAACTGTCTAAAAACATAGCAG
Organism: Vaccinium myrtillus; assembly: GCA_016920895.1. Taxonomy (NCBI): domain Eukaryota; kingdom Viridiplantae; phylum Streptophyta; class Magnoliopsida; order Ericales; family Ericaceae; genus Vaccinium; species Vaccinium myrtillus. The sequence goes on along the minus strand of JADGMU010000726.1, from coordinate 84,879 downwards.
TAGGTAGGAGACTGGTGGAGGACGTGTCTTCACAGCATCCAAGTAACGTTATTTGTAAAGGCTGAAGGAAAAGATCATCCAAGAAACCGAGAAAATTTTGGGTACGGGGAGGTACCCCGTTGGCACATCTGGATCGTTCAAATAATGCAATCAACGGTCTGGATTGAAAGTGTCGTCCGATGTATTTTTGGACGGCTCAGATGTGCCGAAGGGACACTACTTCACCCATACTGGACCATGTGAATTAACCGAACTGGACGATGAGATATTTGTTAATATACACACGCACACGCAAATAATTTTATAGGCTCAGTTTCTTGTGGTTTGAGTACACGTTACAGTTGTTTGATTAAGTCAGTAACTTTTATTTGGTTATGTTGATAAGTTTTTCTTCTTTGGGTTGAGTTAACTCGGTCTTTTTTCTCTTTTTTGCCAAAGCATGCTTTAGAAAGACTTTCGTGGCTTAGTACTCATAATTTGGTCACGGGCTTTAATCTCTAGATAGATATTTTTGGTGGTGATAGATAAATTATCAAACTTCATAATTTTGTCAAGCTTGATAATTTCACATCAAGTTTTGCAAATTTTTGGGTCGTGATATTTTGCTCACCCCTAATCATTCATACTCCGCAATATTTAACTTCCTTGGCCCCATCCTGGTCTCAAAAATGCTATTTGAATCATGATCTCTCAATTCCCCAATGTACGATTTGGATCGCCTTTAATTCTACTGCTTCATCATTTTTTTTCGAACTAGATCAAGGACTAATTGAGATCTTTAATTTTGTGTAAAGAGATACGAAAAATTATGTCCGGAAACAATTTAATTTTAGATCCTAAAATTGCGCTTTTTTCGTGAAAGACAACTTTTTGAAACAGGGGAAGTATTTCACTAATACGACCATATAAAATTATCGTATTATACAATCTTGTGTATGGATTTTACTAATTCTAGGAACTCTGTAAAAAAAAAAAAAAATTTGACAGAATCCTCGCGCTGGAATTTTTTTTTTTTTTGGCCAATTGGTAAACTTTATTGAACTCAACCCGAAGAAATGTCTAGAGATGCTTCCCTTAGAATCCAGCTAGGGATTTCCCCATGCCAGCTTCGCGTGGAATCCAAAGATAGGGCATACTTGGCTATCTTATTAGCCACTCTATTACAGCTATGAGGAACGTAAATAAAGGAAACTAAGTGCAGAAAACTAGAAAACATAAATAGAATCCTCGCGCTGGACATTAAAAACATGTTTTAAACACATCTAACGGCTTCCCAGCCAAAGGCTTAGGAGGTTTATCTGCGCAATAGTGGATCGTTGAAATTCGATCTGAAAACAAAAATCCTGCATCGTAGCAATTTAAGGGAGCCCTCACGTGAAATTTCTTGTATATATGTATATGTATATACACTCTTCTCAAAAACATAATATTGCTAACAACTAAAATACTCATAAATAATACTCCCTCCATCCAGGAATTAAGTCGTGGTCAGCAGAGCCAAAGCCTGGTCAACCGAAAAGTCCAAATTATCGGGTCAGCGGAACCAGAGCCTCGCCAGCCGAAAAGTCCACTAAGAATTGTGTATATCAGTTTTGAATTGGAGGGACATTCTTAAAGTTTATAATCTATGAGAACACTTAAGTTAAAAAGAAGATAAAGAAACCAGATGCTTGTTACTCCCTCCGTCCGGATTTGTTGGTCCGTTTTGGGGATTCCAACTTTTTTTCCATTACATTTTGAGTTTGTTAATTTCCAACTCTTATTATTCCAATTTGATAGTTTACTACGAAACTACGTGAAATTTTCAAACTAAAAAATAACGCAGTTACAAAAATTATTTTTTTATCAATATGGATCTTGTTTAATAGATCTCATTGAGAACTTTAATACAGTGCAAAAAAAATTCAAAAATGTAAACACATTCTTCAAAAAAATTAGTTTTTGAGTTGTTATTTTAAGTTTTAGAAAATGAGCAAAAAGTAAATTTTTCATACTTTATCCTTTGACTTTTGAAAATGGACTAACAAATCCGGACGGAAGGAGTACTTATTTATGCACTCCTTGATATGAACTGTTGAGATGTGAACTGTTGATGATTTGTAATGTACGGGTTAGTGGGTAGGAGTTAGCTACTAAGTGTCAAAACTCTTGGTGCTATGTGCCCTGGCATTTCATGCCAGGTACCGAAGATGGAAGAGGAGGACATTGCAACAAGTATCAAGACCCTGCACAGGGGCGGCTCCAGGATTTTGATTAGGCGATGACAAAAATACATAACATATTTATGATGAAAAGCTTTGTGCAAAATATACATATATATTGAAGTTTTGTTAATATTATATTGAACTTTTTCTTAATATTATATTGGGTTCTATTAGAATAAACAATAAATTAACTGGGCTAGGCTTATTTTGTTTTGTTATCCTGTAACATTTAATTAGACTTTCATTTATTTTAACTTTGCACGAGTAACCTAGCGCTGACAATACTAAAGAAAAAATTAATTTATGTCTACAAAAATATTTTTTTCAATGCATTTTTTGAACCCAGCGATGTCGCTTGACATCGCTGGGCAAAGGCTGGAGTCGCCAGTGACCCTGTAGCCAATCAGGGAACTTATGGGGAGTGGGACCTCAACCTAGAACTGTAGAACACTCTGTAATCGCCTTACTTCTATGTTGGACAAATATAATTTAACTTTCCGACAAATACTATCTCTTATTGTATCAGACTAAACTACTTTTCTATTTATGTTATTCCGCTACTTATAAAATTAAAAAAAACTTTTATTAAATTAGTCTTTTTAGATCTCTTATTTTAATTAACGTGTCCGAAAATCGGAGCGTTACACGTTAAAGCATCTTCAACCTTGGCTTCAAAAGCAAATTGGTGAGGTTGGCCGACCGAATTGGTGGGATTTGTTTTTTCTCAAGTCAGAATTGGCACAGTTAATCTTAATCACAAACAACAATGCTATATACACAACCAAATTGGTGAGGTTGGCCAACCGAATTGGTGGGATTTGTTTTTTCACACGATAAACTGTACAGTATACTACAACTCGTAAAGCTCACCCCCAAAGATGGACGGAGGATCCTTAGACCTTACCCAAGGAGAAAATAAGCAATTTTGAGGGTTTTTGGCCGATTTATACCAAAATCTGAAACAATTCACCAAAATATACCATTTTTCAAACTATTTTTAAAAATATGCAATGCCGCATGTGTGACATGCGGCATTCTACGTGGCACTCGAACCCCGTATCCAACGTGGCCGAGCCGTCCACCTAAGCAAATGCCGCATGTTGGAAATGCGGCATTCGGAACAATACCGCATGTTGGAAATGCGGCATTCGGAACAATACCGCATGTTGGAAATGCGGCATTCTGGACAATGCCGCATGTGGCATATGCGGCATTGTACTGTATCGTGCCGTACAATGTTGACCCTATATATATGTGTGCGACGTATTTCACAGATTTTTATACCAAATGGATCCAAACTTTCCATTTGGAAGAAAGTTAGAAGGAGAGAGTTCTCGTGTCAACGAGAATGCAAATGAATCGATTCAATTTCGTAGACGTAGATTACAAGAAGAGGCAGAGCGTGTTGGTTTGAACAGCAGATTCAATGGTAGGCTTGTTCATTGGAGTCTTCCTCCCCATCCTTCTAACAATATTCGCCCCACTCGAGTACGACCCGAAAGACAGACGAGTGATGACAACAGTGCTCCCGTACCCCCTTCGCACTTAGATGCTTGGCTTGCCCGCCACCGCGCCAAATCCCAAGATGATTTGCATGTTGATGTAATGACGGGTTTTCGCGGAACTGTGGTGGGGAATAGAATTCGTAGGATGCAAAAGACGGAGACCAGCCCAACGGTGGGTGTCGATCCGCGTGAAGACCATCGCAACTACCCTCAATTAAACTACGATCTTTCTTTTTTTGATCGGTGTGGTCGACGACGTTTTGTGACTCCGAAGGAGCAGTACGATGCGAACGGAGATTTTGTATTTATGTTAGACTGGAACCAAACACCTTACTCAAGAGATGCAGCTGCTTTACTTGAGTGGCCAAACTTATTCGTCGAGCGCAACAAGTTGGAAGCCAAGTGTCGACAGTACATGCAGAAGGTGCCTAAGGCGCGTTCCGTGCAAATGATGAACGAAAGAAGGTTGCAATGTCTCCACAATGATGTTTGTGAAAGGTTGCAGGTGGAAATTAAGGCAATTGAAAGGTTGCGTATCTGTCTCTTGAACTTGTCCATTAAAGTTCCGCCACAACCATTGAAGTGTTACCTTGTTCCCTCGTCTCCCTCCTGCTTCTTCAAGTTCGAGACCCAATAAGTCTCGCACCATTTGCTCCCAATTCAAATTTGTACTCCCTGTCACCGGTCTACAATCGACCGGGAGACCAGTTATTAGTTCAACATCTTGGAGAGTCACCGTCGCCTCACCCGAAGTCAAATGGAAAGTGTGAGTCTCTGGCCGCCAACGCTCCACTAGTGCCGTCAACAATGCAAGATCTAATTGCATGTACTGCATGTTAAGAACGCCAAAAAATCCTGCCTGTCTAACCAACTCTACAATAGGAGCCGACGGGGGAGCCAATGCACGAAACTCTCGTTCGCAACGCCGAATGGTGATCGTAGCAGACTCGCGTGGACCCCTCCCCTGAAATTATGAATTCTTATTAAAACTTTTAGACGACAAAACATTATTTACTCTAAAAAGGGGAACTGGCACTTACATTGGCTTGCCAAACCGCACGGGAGCGATGGCCTTGTTGTAGCACAAGAACTGTGTCATCAATGGGCCCCTGGCGTAAATGTTGGACCTCCATCATATATATAACCTGCAGTAAATGTTGTATCATATTAATTAATATGAACCTCACATTCACCAAGCTTATTCTAAATTTAACAAGTATACAACGCAAAAACTGCACATATATGTTCAAGTCTCCAACTTAATTCAGTGTCCTTGTTAGGATATTTTGGGAAACTTGACATTTGTAATTTCTTTCAAGATTTTAATATACAATAGAGTTATAGCATCATTTACACAGTAATTAGGAAAATATATAAAAGTATCCCAATTGCCCTTTACAAATTTTTACATTTTTGAATTATCTCGCAAGTGGTGGCTAGCTCATGTGGTGGCTTGCGAGTAGAAAAGGGAGTACTTGCAATCTCAAATCAACTGGATATTCACAAAGACAAACAAATACGTTGGACTGAAAAAAATAACTCAAATAAGCATGAAGCAAAAAATGATGTGATACATTTTAGTTCCATAAACTTCTAAAAAGCCAAACAGGAAAGCCAATGTTATGTGGCAACTATAAATACCAAATTAGTAGTATAACTTCAATACATAAGTGGAAGAACTGAAAATACCCAGCACCTGAAACTTGCACAAATATGTAGCTTAATAGCAGGTGGTGCTCCTTTAACAGCTAGGCAGTGGCAAATGAGCTTCAATCACCTAGATGTAAAAATCAGGCAAACAAATAAGAAACGAATATAAATATTATATAATCCAAATATCAAGTGGGGGAAAGCTATAATAGGTAAACCTTACATCTTTAAAATACAAAAGTTTTTCTCCTACATTCCTAGTACATTGGATATTGCTAACTGTATCACTTAGGCATGTTTACTTGGGATTCCGCCCATCTTTCACCAAATTTCTAGCAATAAGCTCTCATCTATCAAGTACCGACATTTGCTTAGGTGGACGGCTCGGCCACGTTGGATACGGGGTTCGAGTGCCACGTAGAATGCCACATGTCACACATGCGGCATGACATATTTTTAAAAATAGTTTGACAAATGGTATATTTTGGTGAATTGTTTCAGATTTTGGTATATATCGGCCAAAAATCCCAATTTTGACGAAGAGTACACAGAGCCATGTCCGACTTCATTCCTGAAGAACTCGTGGTGGATATACTCTCCAGACTGCCAACCAAATCCCTAATCCGATTCAGGTCTGCTTCCAAGCTCTGGAATTCTTTGATTACAAGCCCTAATTTCATCAATACCCACCTCAATCAATCACTCACAAACCCTAAAAACAGCTACGGTAATCTCCCACTTGTAATAGTCAGGCAATGCATTAAGGGTTCCCCTCATGAAGAAATCAAATTAGAGCACTACAAATTATTTATTGATGCTGGTGAAGAAGGTACTAACACAATTGATGAATTTCTAGAAATCCCGTTCCCACTCAAGAGCCGTCGTCTTCACTTTTACGCCTTAATGGGTTACGTGAAAGGTTTGTTTTGTGCTTTCGAACAAGACAATATTTTCCTTTGGAACTCGTCCATTAGAAAGTCCATCAGCCTTCCCAAGCCAGGCGTTACAAAGAAGACACATGGCACCTTTGTGGATTATCTAGGGTTTGGATTTGATTCGCGGGGTAATCATTATAAGCTGGTTAGAATAGTAGACCTTTGTGGAATTGAACTCCCTGTCGTTGAGGTTTACTCCCTCAATGCGGGCTTGTGGAAAGTAAGCAGTGGAGCGGGTGGCTCTTTTCCGCCTGGGATGTTAGATTGGTTTTGTCATTTGATTTGAGTGACGAGGTGTTTAAAACGATTTCATTGCCAAGTGATCTAGCAAGTGCAAGATTTGTCATTGAAGCTTCAGTATTTGGAGGATTGCTTTCTCTGATATCTCAAGATAATTTTGTTCATATGACCCGCGGAATAAAGAAATCAAGAAGCTGGGAATTAAGGGTACTGCAGGCCTTTTTCATGTTGATACTTATGAGGAGAACCTGATCTTACTCGACAAAACAGATGTGTCGGTCTCTAGCAGGGGATGGCGCAGGAAGAGGAAGGACATGTAAAGGCATGATTCTACTCAAGGTTCATCATTTCTTTTATCAGTGTTAATTGTATCCTATGCACAATACATACAGAACTTTATCAGTGCCTTTATTTCAAAGCCTAAAATGGTAGTTTTGGACATTTTTTTGGAATGTGATCTTTTACTTTTTAGAGGTATTGCTATGTTTTTGCTGAGGTTTTGCATTGTTTTGCTCTTGAAGTTTCTCCTTAGTTTTTGCATGAGCAATATGCACAGAGGAAATAAAGGATTGAGAAGTATCCGGTGTTGCATTTTGGACGTCATGTTTTTTGGAATGTGATCTTTTACTCATTTCGAGGTATTAATAGTTTTTATTCAGGTTTTGCTCTTGAAGTTTCTGCATGAGCAATGATGAGGAAATAAAGGATTGAGAAGCAATGACGGAGCCAAGATTTTGGCGTAGGGGGGCAGATATACACAATAAAAAAAATTCAAACTAAGAAAACGATATGAATTTTTACTAACTCACACACACACACAAAATAACACCAATACATATGAAACTAAATATGTTTCTAATATCATCTTAGATTGCAAAAGGTATTACCATTTATCTAATCCTATCTAGTGTGTACTGAAATCAAGCATCTTGAACTGTGCTCGACACTCTTTCTTGTTATTAAAAGCATCAATGATAGAGTCTGTGTCCAACCCTCAAACAATATCTTTCTCAATATAAGTGATCAAGAAATTTGTTAAATCCGACCAAGAAAGGCATGGGACTCTTGGGGCATTGCTTGGGCCGAGTTAAGTAAAGACTGGCTACAACGAAACTAAACAATAAACATGAAAACTTCCCTCTTAACATTAGTAAAAAAATTTGACTTTTCATTTCATTCTCGATTTGAGACTCTAGTTCTCAAGAAAATATTGAAGCACTCTTTTTAATCCATGTAAAATAGACTATTTCGACTCTTTCTGCCTCTTCTTAGAGCATTTCGATGATTTGTTGAATCTTATTAGGTGAGGCTCATATGTTTTTTTCTTAAGACCATCCTCCATTCTTCTTGTCTTCATATGCTTAGAATCAACCTATCGAAAAGATGATATATCGTGCACTTTCTTGTCTTCGCCAACACTTCACTCAACTTTGAAATCGTTGACAAATTTTGAAACTCGGGATTCCTAGACATCTTATAATTTTGCAATTGATATCTCATATACTTTTCTTCGGAAATCCATTTATCTTCAATGTTGCATGAAAAGCCATCACGAGGATCTAGAGATGTGCTGAGAATGAGCAACTCTATTGTATCTTCCTTAAACTGAGTGTTCAATTCTTGCAATTGAGAATCGACTATTTGGAAGCCATAGCATTCTAAAAACCTTGTCACCCAAATCAAAGGAACAAATCAATGCAGCATTCAAATTCTCTATATGCCGTGCTGCAAAATGGATAGCCCCTTCGAAACAAGCGTGCCAATCTATAGATTCAAATGTAAATCCAACAGGAAATGAGTTGCCCGCTCCACTACATACTGTCCACAAGCCCGCGTTAAGGGAGTAAACCTCGACGAGAAGGTGGGAGTAATCAAGGACACCCTCTTCGATCTTTTTATACACCATTACTGCTCTAACAATCTTGTAATCATTACTCCGTGAATCAAATCCAAACCCAAGGTAGTAGTCAAAGTAGCCGTGCGTCTTCTTCGTAATGCCAGGCTTGGGAAGGTTGATGGACTTTCTAATGGACGGGTGCGAAAGGAAACAGTTATCATGTTGCCAATTCCAAACATAGAACAAACCTTTCACATAACTATTTAAATCGTGATAGAGATAATAAAATCTATTTCGTGGGAATGGGAGTTCTAAATATTCATCAAATGTATTACCTTCTTCACCAGTATCAATAAACAGTGTGTAGTTCTCGAATCTGATTTCTTCTGGAGGAGAACTATCAGTGCATTGCCATCCTATTGCGAGAGGGAGATTACCGTAGCTGTTTCTAGGGTTTGTGAGTGATCGATTGAGGTGGGTATTGATGAAGATAGAGCTTGTAATCAAAGAATACCATAGTTTGGAAACAGACCTGAATCGGATTAGGGATTTGGATGGTAATCTGGAGAATATATCCACTACGACTTCATCAGGAATGAAGTTGGACATGCTTGTGTTGTACTGTTGTGTGTCTTCTCCAAACAAAACTACTACAGTTCGTAAATTGAAGAAGAAAACCTCAATTTTAATCGATATTTAATCGTGAACTAAAAAATGTAAAAATAAAATAAAAATTAAATAAAGACAAAATAAACAATAAGAAAACTCAAATGGACGCTAGGCCTTGTTTTCTATTTGATAATCAAAATCTTTCATGGTTCACTAAAAAAATCCATCATCATAGTGATTTTCTTAAAACTCACGCGCACTCGAGTGATTTTATCTAATGTAAGAAATGCAGTTCAAATAAATCTAATATAAGAAATAAGAACATAGAGTAACAACCCATTTTATAGAATTTTCCATATGGGAAATCCTAGAGCATCCACATCACATCGCTAAACATCCTCCTTTACAAAATTGAGGCGGAAAACTTTACTGAATTAAGGAGGAAAACTATATATTAGAGAATTAATAATCGCACTCCAAAAATTGATGCTGGCACTCCAAGCTATAGTGATTTTCCAAAACCACCCTTTTGCAAGTTTCAATTTTACTTCAGACGCTCCTAAATATTTTTACTCTTCTCCTCTGCCTCCTCTGTTAACGGAAGAAGAAAAAATGGACGCCCCCAAACCCTAACCTGTAACAAAACTCTATTGTGAATTGAGTGTTGTAGATCGAAGATTCAAGCTCAGAAGGTAGTTTTTTAAGTTCTTTTCTTATAATTTTGTCGGGATTAAGTTATGATTGGGTGGGTTTTTGGTATTTTAAGAAGGGCTTGGTTTGGCTAAAAAATTTCGCCATCATCGCTTCACTAAATTATTTTAACAGGATGCGCTTCAATACATCACCACCACCACTACTACATGCATAAATGTTGGAAATTTTCAGATCTAAAAGCTGGTTCAAGCTTGTGATTATTTTTATTTCTTTTTTTAGTAGATTCTCCACGTCGAAACTTACCTTGGTATTCTGATATAAGGTTTCCTTGTTCTAGCTGTAACTATTTTAAGGTTTCCATGTTCTAGCTGTAAATTTGTTACGTATATTTTTGAAGTTTTTCTAACCCAACTCTCTCTAACCTAACTTCTCTCGTAAGCCCCTTTTTTCTGCCGCCTCTCAGCCAGCCGCCGCTGCTCAGGGGGAGCCTGAGCGCCTCACGCCAATCTCTTGAACGCCGGCTCCCCTCCCCTCCCCTCCCCTATTTTTTTTTATTTTCTCAGCGTTTTGATCAATCTCCCTCCCCAATCCATCAAGTCGCCGCGCCAATCGTTGCTTTGATCTAACATACAACAGTAGATTTGCATAGCTATGGACTATGATTGCTTCTATCTTTACCATTTGGACTGCTAATGTCAATTGCTTCCGACTTTTTCCGTTTGGTTTTGGTTCAATATTATGTTTAGAGTGCCTTAGTAAATGAAGAGATAATTTGGAGGTGGAGTGCCTCTAGTAATTTTTATATTTTCAAAAGGATAGTTTTGTAACTTCATTATATTTTGGAGTGTCTGCATAAAAAAGGGAGCCCCAGAATCAGCTCCCTATACATTATCACCAATAGCATAATCAAAAGCAAAATTTTACTAAAGTTAGCAATGTGTGACCCAAAAGTGTTCACGGTGGAATAATCATACTCCTTTCGTTTCAAATTGCTTGTCACTTATACTATTTTAAGATGTTCCAAATTGTTAATCCTCTTTGAAAAGCCTAAGCAAAATTTATTCAATCTTTCAAAATAACCCCTTTTACCAACAACCATCATTTCATTCAAAAGTTGAAAATATAAGGGCATTGTTGAAAACTAATAAATCTTTTTAGTGTGAATGAATTTATTGAATGCAGTTATTGCATGTCTGCTCAAAAGTTGGAATTCTCAAAAGTGACTAGCAATTTGGAACGGATGGAATAGTAATTAACAAACTATGTTAAAAAAATAGCAGTATAAAAACCTCTTAACCAATAATTAAATTTTTTATGGATTCACGCGCTTTAAACCCACAGACAATCACACACAATCGAAGAACAAACCAAGAACAGAAAACAATGAGAAGCAAGAAAGAACAAGACACAGAGATTTTACATGGTTCCGACTTAAGCTGATTGCTTAATCGTACTCCACGGGGTGCTGGGGTGTTTCACTATGATGAATAATGATCAAAAGTTCCAATGGGGCTGCCCTAAGTGACCCTTTTATAGAGTAAGGCGACACAATACATCAGAAACCCAAAAAAATCTAAAAACGCGCATTTTTTCCGTGTTGACCGTCCAGACCAAAATTTCTGCAACTTTAGAACTGGAGCAAAAACTTGCAGACAACATTTCTGCAATTTCGGTCCAGACCGCCCGGGACCTCGTCTGGACCAAAATTTCAGAAATCTCTCTCTTGGTTTTTCCGACAGAATAGGTTTCATCCCAACAAAAATTTGGCATTTGTATAATCAAAGTTAACAACTTTTTTACAATGACCAAATTTAATAGACCTTAAATCTCCTTAATCAAGTACACCATCATTACCCAAAAATTCTCTCTCTCTCTCTCTCTCTCTCTCTCTCTCTCTCTCTCTCTCATTTTCAACAATGTTTTCAAAAAATTATTTAAATTTTTTTTCACTAGTCAATAACTGTTTTTTTTTTTTTAATCGAAAACTGTTATTATGAAAACTAGGTTTTTTTCAAAAACAAATTTTCCCCGCAAAATGTTATTTACTTTATAATATTGTCCCAAAAATTGTTATTTGGATAACTTTTTTTCATCGAAAAATGTTATTTTGGTAGTCGAATACAACCAATCCGTATGATGTGATTCATTCTCAGTACTTTCATAATAGACATCTTTTAATAGATGTATTTGAATGTTCTAAACTCATTCCTAAAGCACAAATGGTGATAAGGTGCAACCGTTAGAAAGGGTATTTGCCTTGCATTTTCTCAATTCCTTTCGTGACTTGAGGAAAGTTAGTCCTTAATTAAAAGTAATTTTGGTACGTAGACATAAATTCTTTAAAAAAAACTGAATCCAAAAGTAGCCTAGATGATCATAATAAAGTAGCAGTAGTAAAACGTAAAGAGGGAAACAAGCCGGGGCGGATAAAAATAAAGGTAAATAGCAAAAACACCCCCTCATCTATCACTGTTTTGCAGGGACACCCCTTCATCTATAAAACTCAGTAGTCACACCCCTTCATCTATGAACCATTAGTAGGGACACCCTCTCCGCGTCATTTCTGTCCAAATCTTAACAGAATTGGATACAATTACGTGATTGTCCCCCTCTCTTAATAGGGCAAACACCAAAGACTTTCCATCTCACCTCCAATTTGAACAAAATCCATCGAAAAACGTAAGTCTGCATTTTTCTGGGGTCTGCATAAAATCATATTTGCATCATATTAGGCAAACAATAAAGTAGAAGAGTAGAATAGAGTTGTTGATATTCTTTCAACTAACCTTGTAGTTAACACACCCTAAGAATCTCCTCCTGGCTGGGTTTGCTATGAATTTTGATGTGTAGATGGGTGCCGGCATTCCACAATAACAAGTGGGGTAGTCCACTTTGGTTTTGCTTGAGCTAGTGGAATCCATGAAAACCATTTGAGGTCTAGGAAAATGTGTGTGAGAGAGAGAGAGAGAGGTAAGAGGAAGATAGACTTTTGCCCAAAATTTAGGCTTGGATGGCTGTTACATGGAGGCAAGAGTGGAATGAAATTTTCCCTCTAAAATGAGAGAGTATGTGTGTCTTAAATATGTTGTGATCCATTTTTCATCCAAAAAATGGACGGAAATGACGCGGAGGGGTGTCCTTGCTAATAGTTCATAGATGAAGGGGTGTGAGTGCTGAGTTTTATACATGAGGGGGTGTCCCTGCAAAAAGGTGATAGATGAGGGGGTGTTTTTGCTATTTAACGTAGAAATAAATGAAGTGTTTAAACCATTTTTATAGGAATGCGTTTTGCCTTAAAAAGTTAGCTGACTTATTTTTTTCATCTTTATTTGATTTTTTTTTCGTGTTTTTAGGTTTTCATCAACTTTTTGTATATTATTGGTTCGTCTCGGCGAGAGGAATAAAAAAAGTAAAAAAGTATGATCAAAGATTAATTTTTTTTTAATAAAGACAAAAATAAGTAAAAAAGACAGATTTTTACACTTTTTCGATCTTATTAAAAAATTGAGAGTTCTAATCATAATCTTTTATCTTTTTTTATTCTTTTTGTTGAGATGAACCAATAATAAACAAAAAATCAACATAAAACTAACAACCGCAAAAGAAAAAAAAGAAAAAAAACAGACAAAACACACCGAAATATACGTAGACCATATTTATTTATTTTTTAAATAATAATTCCCTTCTTCCTCGAGCAACTCCATTCTCGATTATCTGTTCCTCTTTTTGCATTATATTTCCAAAATTCAACGATTTTAAGGGTTCCCCTCGAGCAATTGTGAGGAAGAATCCACAGATCCATGTCCGACTTCATTCCTGAAGACGTCGTGGTGCATATCCTCTCCAGACTCCCAACCAAATCCCTAATCCGGTTCAGGTCTGTTTCCAAACTCTGGTATTCTTTGATTACAAGTCCTAACTTCATCAATTCCCACCTCAATCAATCACTCACAAACCCTAAAAACAGCTACGATAATCTCCCACTTGTAATAGTCAGACATTGCATTAAGGGTTCCCCTCCTGAAGAAATCAAATTAGAGCACTACAAATTATTTATTGATGCTGGTGAAGAAGGTACTAACACATTTGATGAATTTCTAGAAATCCCATTCCCACTTAAGAGCCGTCGTCTTCACTATCACAATTTTATGGGTTATGTGAAAGGTTTGTTTTGTGTTTTCGAACAAGATAGTTATTTCCTTTGGAACCCTTCCATTAGAAAGTCCATCAGCCTTCCCAAGCCTGGGATTACGAAAAAGACACACGGCTCTTTGGTGGATTTTCTAGGGTTTGGATTTGATTCACGGAGTAATGATTACAAGCTGGTTAGAGTTGTAAGCCTTTCACGAACAAAACCGTCCGAAATGGAGGAGGTCAATCTTGTTGAGATTTACTCCCTTAATGCAGGCTTGTGGAAAGTAAGTAGTAGAGCGAGCGACTCTTTTCCCCCCGGGTATTATTTGGAAACCCCTTCCGCTTATTTAAAAGGGGCTATTCATTGGACAACAGAACCTCCAAGGCATAACAATGATGCGTTGGTTTTGTCATTTGATTTGAGTGACGAGGTGTTTAAAACGATTTCATTGCCAAGTGATCAAGCAAGTGCAAGCGACATGGAAACTTCAGTAGTATGGGGATCTCTTTCTCTGATATGTGAAGATACTTTTGATCGTGCGAACAAGTCTTGTTCTATTTGGATAATGAAAGAGTATGGCGTAGTTGATTCTTGGTATAAGTATGTCAAAATTGATCTAACTGGAGGAATTAAAGGGGTAATAGGTATTCGAAACAATGGTCATATACTATTGGAGGGAGACAAACCACGGCATTGGGAGCTTTCTTCATATGACCCGCGGAGTAAAGAAGTCAAGTTGTTGGGGATTAATGGTACTATAGGCCATTTTAGTGTTGATGCTTACGAGGAGAACCTTGTCTTACTCAATAAAACAGATGTTCCGGTATCTAGAAGGGGATGGAGCAGGAAGAGGAAGGACAGGTGAAGGCATGATTCTACTCAAGTTTCATCATTGCTTTTATCAGTGTTAATTGTATTGTATCCTATGCACAATACATACAAAACTTTATTAGTGTCTCTATTTCAAAGCCTAATATGGCTTTCTGCTTTAAGGAGGCCGAAGTCCTTCACCCTGGAACTAGCTTTGGATGGCATTTTTTTGGGATGTGTGATCTTTTACTTTTAGAGTTATTGCTTTGTTTTTGGTAAGGTTTTGCATTGTTTCATTCTTGAAGTTTCTCCATAGTTTTTGCATGTGCAACATGCATGGAGGAAATAAAGGATTGAGAAGCATCTGGAGTTGCATTTTGGATGTCATTTTTTTGGAATGTGATCTTTTACTCATTTAGAGGTATTGCATAGTTTTTGTTCAGGTTCTGCATTGTTTTGCTCTTGGAGTTTCTCCAGAGTTTTTGCATGAGCAATGATGCATGGAGGAAATAAAGGATTAAGAAGTATCTGGAGCTGCATTACTATTGTCCCACATGGTAGACCGGTCACAGATGTAACACAACAAAGGCACACTGACATGAGATATTCTTAAAATCAGGATTCGATACATCAAGTTTTTTTTGCTCCATAAATACTATGTTTGACTCCAAATTTGCTCCCGATTCCCATGTTGCATATGGATTCCTTTATTGTGTTATTAATATTGGGAGATTTCATTCTCCCGATTTTAAGGAACTAGGTAAACTAGTAACACTAGGTTAGTTTGGTCATGAAACAGATGTTGGGCTCCTTGATTAGAATATGGATCAGTCTTCGATGGAAGAGAGATGATTGAAATTTTCTTGACTCAAGAAAACCTTAAGTTGCAAATGCATTCATATAGTGTTAAGATATAGTTAGATTTTATTCTCCAGATTTTTTACTCTAGGAAAGAAGTGTGAACAATACTTAATATTTACTGCCAAGTGTAGAATGCATTTCCATAAAGGAATTTGAAGGTTGTCCTTACCTTGTATTAATTCCAATGGGATTTCTACTTCTTGTTTTGTGAAATGGTTTTAAGCATTTCTTATGTTTACCTCAACTATGCAATGTGCATCGTTCACAAGCGCTTCGAATTAGTTTGTCTTGAATAACAATTTTTTTTTTTAATTACATACTTGCCCAAAGCACTCGTGCTCGAATGGAGGCACAAGCACTAGCTACTGATGCTAAATGGTATTCATTCTGATTGGATTGCAGCTTCTTGTTTTGTGAAATGGTTTTTAGCATGTCTTATGTGAAAGTGTATCTGTACAGGCAAAGTTACACTTTTGCAGGCAACATCGTCACTGCCCACCTTCTCTGCATTACACAGTGCCGTGCACAACAGACACCCTCATTCCCCATAATTGATGATGAAAAAGTACCTCGCCTGACCGGCAGCGAGAACGAGAGACCTGTTCTATAAAATTGGCGCTGGGTTAGGATATCAAAAGCCAAGACGAGAGCATAAACACTGCCCATTACAACCACCGTCGCCACGGTATTTATGGTCACCATTTGCTGCAGTTTGTCCTAATCCATCTGAAACGGTCACCATTTGACCATATTACCAAAATGTAATCTCTCAACCTAGACCCCCTAACCCTATTAATCGGCCACCACAGTCGGCACCTCTTTTTCCGGCCACCACCAGCCTCTTCCTCGCTGTCCACCACAACCCCCAGTAATATGTTAATAAATATGAATACTTCGGAGTGTCTTTCTGTTCTTGGAAAAAATTTAAAGAATATGATACTCGCGCACATAGCTTCACCTCACACTTACATTCGAAATCCATGTAACATAGTCAGGAATTAACAGACTCTGGCTATTTGGCCATTCGTTGGTAGCCGAACCCAATTAAGGGCAGATCTTGATAGGCTATCCCCATTAGAGTGACACCGCCCATGATCTTAACATCATCTCCTCGGAATGCTCTTACTCAAAGACCATCACATGAATAATGAACTCCACTGATCAAATGTAACTACCGGATTTAGTACATTAATTCGAGTACCTAAATCTGCGTAGTGAGGTTTACATTAATTCGAGTACCTAAATCTGCGTAGTGAGGTTTATTATGCTGACTTCAAACCTAGTTATTAGATATAACGAGTCCTCAGTTTCTCAAAGAAAACATGCGGATAGAAGCCTAGTACGTATATTCATATCAATGTATGCATGTGTGTATGCATTTGTGTATGAATGCATGCATGTATGCTTTCTCTCAACATCACATTGCTTAATATGAAACGCAAACATACATGTGGTTGTTTATTCATACATATATCCATAGTTCGGATGACATACAAAGGGAAACCAATTACAACATTATATGAGTTTAAACATAGACCTTCTACTCATCCACAGCTATATGCAACTCACCAGAAGCAGCTGTCTCATTATTGGATGAAGCAACAATAGCTGGTGGGTTCTTTTGCTTCATGAAAGCGCGCCATTCATCGATATAAGCAGCTGGATCGCCACTTAAGTTCGGCGGTGGATGACGTCGAAGGATTTGTAGAATCTCTTCTGTTTCACCGAGAAGAGAAGCTGCATGCCTGACACTCTTCTCTCGTTCTTCTATTGCGCTGGAATAGCATTTTAGAACAATAACACGAGGTAAATTGGTAAGGCAGGCACCCAAAATACCTGCAATCATGATGGACAATTGGTCGAACAAGTTGTCATCTGTGTGGGCATTCGTACTGCTTTCATAGTCCTTCAATATAGTTCGGCTAATTCTGTGCATTGAAGTAGCCACTACAACTTTGGAACTTCCAGTAATGCTGCTTCGAAGCTCAATTGCTGTCTTTTCAGCTATGTCAGCTAGTGTTTGAAGAATCTCCTTGGTGGTTTTTCCTTCAAGAGCAAGTTTCCGGAAATCCTTGTCCAACCACTTGCCGTGAAGTTCGATTCCTCCCCACGCGACATCTACAGCGTGTTTTATGCTCAGCAAATCATCTCCTCTGATACCAAGACTTTTCTCTACAATGCGGGCGTACGAAAGGCCTTCACTCACGCTTCTTGTCAACCGTTCCACCGTACGAATTTCAGTGTTGGGAAGTGCAATGGCAATGCTGGTTAAGGTCACCACAGGCAGGGTCCAACAGTTCTGAACCTGGCTACTGTCAAAACCTGCGACCCCTTTGAAGCTGTCATTGGATTTCTGTAACAGCTCAATTAGATATTTTGGCTTCTGATTTCTACCCATCTGAATCACTTTATTCACCTCATGAGCGAGGTTCTTCAAAATCTTTGTGGGCAGCTTCACCTCACCTTCAAGTTGCAGAACATAATCACTAAGATCTAGCTCTGTACCTGAAGTTTCAGGTCCTGAACTTTCGTGATTAGATGAAGCGCTGAAGCTAGATATCAGGTTCATGTTCAACCTCTTGCAGTAATAGTAACAGGAAAAGAATGGGAGTACAAAGATAGTGGAGATGAACAGAAACGATTTGCTGGCTACCACAATCCCGTACTGGACACCTATACACAAGTCCAGTGCCAGATTTTTTATACCTTCGACAAGTTTTCGGCATTTTACGCCTCGAATTCGTAAGGGTAATGGTCTTTCTTTCCACTCGATCATCCTTTGGATCCAGTAGTCTTCTACTAATTTCAACTTGTTTTGGTGGTTACCGCTGTTGAAGCTGATGGTAGTAAACCATCTGAATGCGGAGGCAATAGTACCCACAAACACACCAATGCACTGAATCCATAGAATACATGCGGTGGACCAACCATAACTCGAACGATTGTAATACCCCGCTTCCCCATACACCAAAGTCAATCGGATTTCTACTTCAACTAGTGTGAGTGCAGTGAGCAGACAGATTATCCCTGAAGTAGCACAGGTCACAGAACGTGCCATCACAAACTGGGGACTACTTGTTTCTGCCATCACCCAATATTTTTCCACCACTTCTTTCAATTTCTGGTCTATTGGCTTCTCGGTTTCCTCTAATTTTCCCCCATTATAAATTGTTTTGTGCAATTTGTCGTACTTCAACTCCAAACATCTTTTAGTGGTAGGAACCGTCAAAACCGAGAAACTCAATGTTACAAACAAAAAAAGCATGCAACTAATAACAAAGATTTCTTCAGCCAATGTACTGATATCAATTGCTGAAGTATACATTTGGATGCACGCATTTACTATAATGGTGATCACAAGAATACCCAGGGCCACAACATTCATGAGACTTGAATTATTATCCATGGATGCAAAAGAAGTTAGGAAGTTACCCATTACAGTATTCATGAAAACGGTGCTGCTAAGCTTTGCCAATCTGTCTTTTCGGCCCCACATAACTGTGGTGAGATCCACAGGAAGCTTTGTTGCCACAGCTAATACAGTGAGGGAAGCAGCATTCATGGTGAAAAACTTGCATGGGAACCAAAGCTTTTTATGGCGTATTCCGTAGATGACATCTCCGGCCATGGCAACTGAACAGACTACAGATGCTGCTGCAATGTACATGCCGATCCATGGCATAGGAGAAGCGAACAAGTCCTGCAACTGTTGATCACCATAATCGGCCCAAAGGTGCCCATCCATGACAAAGATGATTGGGCGGAAAACTTACAAAGTGGTTATTAGCAACTGTTGATTGTATGTTCCTGCAACTGTTGTGTAATAAAGCTGCAAGATTTTAGCTCTACTTTTGTTTTTTCAGTGAATTTATCTGCACAATACAGTGTGAATGACTGGACACAATTTTTTTGGTTCCTTTTCCTGGAACTATCGAGCAAGGTTCTCGGAAGGACCCATTGACCTTGCAAGAAACGTCCATTCACTCCTACATACTAATACGACAAGATGATGTTCATAATTCCGGGCCCACCTAATTTCCTGTCCTTCTCTTGCACTATGAAGGTTGTGGTTCTTCACTTCTTGTGTTGTGGTCCTTGTTATTTTAATTTCCGCGGATTGATTGACTTTGACAATACTTGAGTTGACTGGAGTCTACCTTCATAAATGTAAGACTATGCGCAGAAAATGTGTATTTTGGGAAGTTTCTCGAAACCTTCCGTTTTAATGAAGGTTAGAGAGAGCAATTTTGTTCACTTAAATTAAAATAGACCAATTCAGTAATAAACAGGATTAAAAGATTATTTCACTTAAAGTTGCTGCCTCATTTGTACCAACAACTCAACCACCCAGGAACCACCGGCAAAGAAATGAACTCAAGCAGTCAAACATATTGACGGTTGGATTGACCGACTAAAAAAGAAACATAGACGTTAGGCCCAGTTTTCCAAAAGATTTTAGCACTCATGATATTTTAAATCAAAAAATAAGTGGTTCCGTGTATCGTTTTTCGATTTTTTTTGCACCAAATTAAAGTACTCCCTTTACCGAGGACCCAGAGAGTGAGATGGCGTGATAAAGGGGGAAAATGTACAACTGGTGATTATTGTAAGAAAAGCTCCACAAACATGAGTTCATTGGTTCAAAGAGGCCTAGGGTGATTCTTCTTCACTGGTCAGTCATGGAGGACAACAGTAGCGAAGATGATGGTTCAGATTGCGATTTCAAGGATTGTAGTGACGATGATGACCCAAATGAATTTTTTAGATCAATTTTATTTTTTGAACGGCAAAAGCTTTTTTTTATTAATCTTTGAGAACAAATTACATAGATTAAAAGGATCCAAAGCACACTCCATCACAACGGATTACGAGCAACCCAACAAAGTTGAGACCGACACAAACCGACAATCATACGTTACCGAGGACCCAAAGAAGAAATAACACCACCAAAAAAAGAAAAGATATACTAGTAACATATAAGAAGACAATGTTCCACACAGCCCACATGATCCCATTTTAGCACCATCACCATCTCAGTTGCAGCACCAATAAACCAAAAGAAAATTCCAAAAGTTCCAGTACCAATTTCCTCAAGCAGCAAGACTATCCATTATGTATCCTTCCCTTAGCAAAACTTGAAATATAGAAACGATACAAAATTTCCTCAAAATTCATTAAAAATAAACAACATCAATGAAAAACAAAAGCACAAAACCATGGCAAACAAATCCAAGCAATTGAATTACCATGGCGTATAAATTGAGGAGAGAGAGAAGTGAAATGATGTGAAGTAACTCTAACCTTGTTTGTAGAGCATCAGCACCAGGCTCGACAAGCAAATTTTTGGACCAAATTATACCTAAAAAGCCATTTTTGTACTTTAGTTACTCACTTTTTTACAGCACACTGCGTCAAACTCTCTATTCTAACCTAATTTTATTGAACTATTACTCCTTATCCTTCTCCTTTCCAATTTAAATGTTATTTTTTTCAAGTGTTTCATTTTCTTACCAGATCTATTCTAACGGTCATATTTAACTATATTTAAGCGGTCATAGCTACAACAACTATATTCTAACGCGTGGTTACGAATTTTTGTCTTCTTGTTGATGAATTTTTGTGGTAGAAAAAAACGGTGCAAGGTTGAAAAAAAGGGCTCGAAGTTACAAATTTTTGTGTTGAATATATAAATCTTTTGGTCTTCAATTACAAGATTTTGTAGTTGTACATTTTCGAATTTTTGTAACACAATAAAAAAGTGCATATCATACACCAAAATTAAGGGGTAGTGTTAACCCTAACTGGATTCGTTGCATTGTATGGCTTGGACATGTAGTACTCCCTTCGTCCCAAATGGGGGTGCCAGTGCGTGGTCAAACCAAATTTTTTGCAAATAAATTCTCAGCATTGCACCCTGGGTCCATTTCTATTGCACCTTGAATGCAAATTGTGTTGCACTAAAAAAAAAAAAAACATTGCACTCATGTTGGTCCACATGAGGCTGACAGTGTGTGGTCAAACCAAACTTTCTGGAAATAAATTCTCAGCATTGCACCTTAGATCCATTTCTATTGCACCTTGAATGCAATTGTGTTGCACTCACAAATAATAATAATAATAATAATAATAATAATAATAATAATAATAATAATAATAATAATAATAATAATAATAATAATAATAATAATAATAAACATTACACTCGTGTTGGTCCACATAGGGGTGCTAGTACGTGGTGAAACCAAACTTTCTGGAAATAAATTTTCAGCATTGCACCCTGGATCCATTTCTATTATACCTTGAATGCAATTGTGTTGCACTCACCAAAAAAAAAAAAAATTGCACTCGTGTTGGTCCACATGGGGGTGTTGGTGTGTGGTCAAACCAAATTTTCTGGAAATAAACTTTGAGCATTGCACTCTGGGTCCATTTCTATTGCAGCTTGAATGCAATTGTGTTGCACTAACAAAAAACACATTGCACTCGTGTTAGTTCATATGGGATTGCCAGTGTGTGGTCTAGGGATGGACATGAGGAGGGTAAGGGGTGGATACCACTACCTCCATCCCCAATCTCCAAACCTATAGTAATCCCCATTCTCCTAATCTCCACCGCGTTTTTTTTTTTTAAACCTCCATCCCGCCCCAATGCGGGGAATCGGTGATCCAAAAGTTCACTCAAACTATTCAAGTGAATACCAAAGAAGTTGATTAAAATCCAAAACTAATGACAAAAGTGGTTCCCAGAGATAATTAAAACGTACCAAGTCACTCAAAGGTGTTACTGTTGTTCTTGTTCTTGTTCTTTTTTTTGTTTTTAGTTTCTGGGTAGATTAAAATTTCACTCAAAAGTACCACATAATACAAAAGTAAAGGAGAAAACATTCCTTGTACAACCAACTAACAAGTTATGTTATAAACTTATCCAGGGGAAAAACCAAACTTGTAAACTTATAATATAATATAGCTACATATGTGAACGGGGATGCGGGGAAGGGCGGGGTTCAAGGAGGAGACTTACTATACCATCCCCTACCTGATTCCCTAATTTCTTTTTAAAAAAAATCCCCCTACCCTATGTGATCCCCCAAAAAAATACCCCAATTCCCTACCCATTCAGAGAGGCGACTGGTTGGATAGGGAAGGGTCGACCGAGATGGCCATCCCTAGTGTGGTCAAACCAAACTTTCCATTGCACCCTGAGTCCATTTCCATTGCACCTTGAATGCAATTTTGTTGGACTCTCAAACCAAATCCTTGCACTCATAGTAGTCGACTGAGGGGTGGTTTTCATCTTGTGGGGTAATTTCGTCAATCAATCTCCAAGTGCCACTTACGTGGAATTAGGCATAGTTTTCCAAAAATTTGGTTGCTAAAATCAACCGTGATTTTAGCAAATGAGTTCAGTAGGTGCTAAAATCATGGTTTTGAAATCAAAAAATGAAGTGGATCCGTGTATCATTTTTCAATTTTTTTCGCACCAAATTAAAGTATTCCTCGTGTACTTTAATTTGGTGTGAAAAATTCAAAAATTAATACACGGATCCACTTAATTTTTTTATTTGAAATATTATGATTTTAGCACATGCTAAACTCATTTGCTAAAATTATTATTGATTTTAGCAACTGTGTTGCTGAAGTCTTTTGAAAAACTATATGTCTTATTCTTTTGCTTGTCATTCATGAAGTGATTCCCTGTAAGTGTGTCACAAGAGTGTAATTTTTTTGCCTCGTTCACCTCTGAAACGATTCCCCCTTGGCAAAACCGGGCTTTTCGGCGAAGTACTATAATTTGGCAAACATATTGCCAAACTACTCCTCTTTTGAAACTATTTGTAAAAATACTCTTTAGCGCGATTTGGAATTGCGCTAATTATAAAACGCGAACGGGAATTGCGCTAACAGTGCCCGTGTGGCACCCAAAGTCCACGTAGGTGTTTAGCGTGATTGCAAATTGCGTTACCCAAAGGTTAAAAAAAATTGAGCAGTGTCTCCCTTCTTCGAGCTCCTCCGCTGTAAGACAGCCGCCATTGCTGCCCTTGATGTCGGATTCTACTTCAAAGCCATCAGGCACTTCTCCAAAATTTCTACATCACTGGTGAGAGCAAGGAGGCTGTTGCAAACTCACCATTCCTTGAGAAGCTGAAAAAGAAAGGGTAGGAGGTCCTCTACATGGTTGATGCCATTGACGAGTACGCAGTCGGTCAATTGAGGGAGTTTGAGGGCAAGAAGCTAGTTTCTGCATCAAAGGAAGGTCTGAAGCTGGAGGAGAGTGAAGACGAGAAGAAGAAACATGAATCTTTGAAGGAGAAGCATGAGGGCGCCGCCATGACACCTTCAGCTGCTAGGTATCGTCACTCTTGTTGGGGTTAAGAAATTTTTTCGTCTTCTCTCTGAAGGGAGGAGTTTCAGAGAGGAGTCAGTTCAAGGCTTTTTTTTTTTAAGAGTTTGATAGCGCAATTTTAGATCGCGCTAAACTACGGTAGCGCAATTTGCAATCGCGCTAAACACTTACGTGGATTTCGGGTGCCACGTGAGCATTGTTAGAGCAATTTCAGTTCGCGTTTTATAGTTAGCGCACTTCCAAATCGCGTTAAAGAGTATTTTTACAAATCTATATCTATCTTCTATCTATACTTCTATTAAAAGTGTGAGCGTTTGTCTACATTTCATTTCCCAAAATACCCCCCTACTTCTCCTAATAGACAACCCATATCCTCCCCCCCAACCATCCCGTCCTTCCTCAGGCCCAAACATCACGTCCCTGCCCGAACATCACGTCCTTTCCCAAACACCTCATTACAAGTGAACTGACGTCCTATGCCCTACCGCTCTAACGACTGGCAAGTCCTTTGATTCTCCTTTCCATCCTCTTCTCTGCCCTTCAAACCATCTTCTCTGCATTCGTCTAAAACGAACATTACTTCTGCCAACGATATTTGCACAGTAAGCACAATTTCTCCCATCTTCTCAGTTCTCTTTACATTTTGATCGATAAATCAGGTTTTCCCCAATTGTTTGATGCAATTTAATGCATGATGTTGTCTGATAGAATTACTCACCATTTCTGATTGTATGGACGCCAGTTGTTTGATAGAATTACTCATCATTCCTGAGTCTTCGTTTAACCCGGCTCCCTCCAAGTTAGTTTCATTTATCTGTTCCAAGGGTTATTTTGAGGCCCCTGGTATGAGAGTTTGTTCATTATATGTGAAACTATTGTGTAAGTTATTAACCCAGGCTTTTCCCTTGGTCAAGCCACTGAAATTTCAAACTCGAATAATATTTTCCCACCGCAAATTTCGCCTTTTATTTATCCCAGTCATTTTACCCTTTCTGTGATTTACTTTCCTGTTTATCCCCTTCCTCTGTAAATCATTTCGCTGAACCTTATCTCCACAGATTGATGAATAATTTCCAATGGTTTAACGGGTTTTTATCTTGGTGAGAAAAAAAGGGTAGATGGAAGAAGGGGAGAATTTGTTGATTATTGATCACAACCGTATGTCTTTTAACTTATGAGAACAACTTTTGCACTGTTTAGATTTTATACAAATCTATCAGGCATTGCAAATGACAAGCCACATCTTACTTTTTCCTTTAAAGCACATTCTTCGGAAACTTATTAGTTATCGAGATTGTATTGATTGGAACTAGATTACGTTGATAATACCGCATTTATGCTAATGCCAATGACATTCTATTTGACATGAACACTTTTTCTTTTTTAATGGAAAAAACAGTTGTGATTGTGTATTGCTTGCGTAATTGGATTTTTTTCCTTCTTCTACCTTTGGAGTTTTGATGTCTTCACAGACCGATGATTGTATATAGTGGGTCATAAATATGTCGATTTAAGCCTGCCATCCAGTTTCCATCTATAGGTAGAAATTCATCAGATTAGTCGATGTCTATGAACCTCTAATTCTGCAGATCATTACAAAAACTATTTGTCACGTCCGTTGTGAAATATGGTTTGTCATACATTTCCCGCTTAAAACTCCTGTTTTCCTTAGATCCTCAGTCTCACAGTTTGGAATAGGTCTTAAATTTTGGATTTGAGCCAATCTTTATTTGAATTTAGATGCCCCTGTTTTACATCTTACTCTTGGATAAAAAAAAAAAATTGTTTCTAAAGAAGTTAAATCCCTCTATTTGGAAAATTCAATTAGTTTTTATGTGTCTACTATGACCCAAAATAGCATCGTACCTTTATCTTGTGAACCTAGCTATATGTATGTGATCAAGTTTTGTTCGTGTCAAATACACATTTCTTAGTTCTTATGACTTTCCTTTTTCCACCAAAGCGTGTACCCAGTCTATCCATAAGTTTTTTTTTTTGTTATCATCCATCTTTTGGGTTCTTTTAATTGATGCTGCACACTATTTACGTTCTTTATATGTTAGTCATTGAATCAATCCTAAGATAATTAGATAAGTTCCTTTCTGGTGCATGATGGTTTGCCAAGAAATGATTGTAAGTTTTCTATGTTACTTACAATTGAGGTTTTTTTCCATAGCTTTTTTACCATTATTACTAATTGATTTGTCTTCCTCAGAATTAGCCCCTTACAAGACATTACTGTGAATTTTCAGCATGGTAGAATCTATTCTCACCTCGACAACGAACATTCAAATATAGTCTTTCATCTAATTCCTTAAATGATAGAAATTAAATTACCTCTATTAAAATAAAGAAATTGGCAGGAAACAAGTGTCTTTTTCCATAGACTTGTGTATTTTCCATCTTAATTTCCATCTCCTATAATGTTTATTTCATTTATATTTTTGTCTTAATTTTATCAGTGACCGATGTTAGACCAACGATGTGGGAGGAGTCTTGTGGCAATCTTCTAACAATACTATAATATGATGTTTATCTTGAGTCGGGACAATAAAATCCTTGGAGGTCATGAAATCTTGAAACTGGAGTTTGATTGTGGGTTTGAATGGGTTCAATCAAGGTTATGGATGTGATTTTTTTTTTTTTAAACCAATCTCCTTCAGGACATGGACTGTGTAGAATAACAGATTTGTATAATTCAGATAAAGATGTAGTTGAAGACGACTCTAAGCCTGTGTTAAAATAGTGCTTCCTATGACATCAATACCCGACAAGGGGTGTGGTATTAAACAGCTTTAGGTGAGTGTTTTGTGTGTTCGGGTTATGAAATTGTTGAAATACTACAAAGGCATGGATGATTACAATATTATGGGGTTGGAGAAATCTATAGACAAGAGGAAATGAAACTTTTGGCGCAGAACTAGATAAAGCACTTTCTGTGGAAGTGCAGCCGCATTGTAATTGTTAGACATTTTGAGAACACGTAGAATTCCTATCGAGTTGCAGCCTGTTGTGTGGGCATAAATTGGAATATTTGATGCTTAATAACTAAGTGTGATTTTGCTAGGATTGTGTGGTACATCTGTCCCTTGGGCCTTGGGTCTACATGTGACTGCAATGCCAAATTCTGATTTCGAGTTGTGGTGTGGTGGTGTGATATGTGCACGGGATTATGGTTTTACCAATCAAGCTTTCGTTGCATCTGTTATTTGAGGTTTGTGGAAGTGCAATGATGATATGGTCCTTTAAAAATGATAGAGGAAACTCAGAACATGTAGTGCATACTTTGGTTGAGATTACTCTAAAAGAATTTTCCAAAATAGAAGAAGATAATAGGGTTGTGGAATTTTGAATGCTACTTCTAATGACAATACTGATCATGCTACAATGGGTTCCTCCACCTGAAGCTTGGATTGAGATCAATTTTGATGGGGCTTGTGGAAAGGAAGAGCAAAGTGGAGGTATGGGAGTCTCCATCTCTAGATGGAGACCCTTATTGCACATGACTTTACTTTCCCTATCCAATAAACACTAGTTTTTTGGAAAAAAGAAGAAAATGACTACATTTTTAAAGAACAATGCATGTTCTTGGAAAAATGCACGCATCATATAGAAGTCACTGCTTTGTCGATTGACTTTATCATGGTTTTTCCGTTAACCATGTGAATGAGATACATTTGGTTGAGTTAAATTACAATTAGGGTACTGAATTTCGGTTGTCTAGACTCGTGGTGAGCTTCTATTCATTGAGAACTTGAGTTTGGTTACTATTCAGGTATTGCTATTATGTTAATTGATGTCGTTACGGTTGCAAGTGTTAGACTTGTTGAGCAGGCCTGAGTGCGACAGTAAGGTTGCTTCATAGTGACCTGGATGTCACGGGTTCAAGTCGTGAAAATAGCTAGCTTCTTTGTTGGTAGGCGGTAGGGATAAGCATGTGTACTACACCTAATCCTTTCCAGAGTGGGAGCCTCACGCATTATGTTAGCCTTTTTTGTCATTGTAGTTTTAGTGTTAGACTTCTTCAGCTTATGGCTATCAAAACACTTAAATGTTGAGTTTGATCTTTTACCAAGTGCCACAAACTGAAATAAAAAACTCACACTTGAACATAGCTTCGTCCCTTGGCTTCAGGATTTTGACAACCGAAATTTTGCAAGTTGATGTGCATTGCTTCACCCTATTTGCGCATATGTATATGGACGGATCCCAAGTTACAAAAAAAAAAAATGTAGAGGGAATTAGATCCCCAATTTTCTTTCTCTACCTCAATTCATTTTCTTTCCTTTTCCAAAAATTTTGTTGTATACCATATGAAAAACAATACTCCCTTTGTTCCTTAAAAAGAGTAGTGTATTCCATTTTGGGTTGTTCCTAAATAAGTGTGATGTTAAAAAGTTAGTGGGTAAAAGTTGGTACATTTCCGATTTTGCCCTTAAAAGTAGGTTCTTTTTTGAAAAGTTAGTGGGTAAAGTTCAATGATGATGTCTTCATCAAGGGCAATAGTGGAAAGTTGATGTGAAAGCTGTAATGATGATGTTTTCTTAAGAAGTTAGAATTACGAAGCTACACACTTAAAAAGAAACGGAGGGAGTAGTATACAAGGCATGTGTGTTAGTATTATTCTATGTTTATGGATACGTTTGACAAAAAATAACTTACAGACCTCCACGTGCAATGCACGTGTACTTTCACTAGTAGTTTCAAAAGAGGAGTAGTTTGGTAATATGTTTGCCAATTTGTAGTACTTCGCCGAAAATTCCGGCAAAACCACAATCGCCTGATTAGAAGAAAAGAAGAAATTTTGAGGAAGAAGACAGAGAACCATGTCCGACTTCATTCCTGAAGACGTCGTGGTGGATATACTCTCCAGATTACCAACCAAATCCCTAATCCGATTCAGGTCCGTTTCCAAACTCTGGAATTCTTTAATCACTAGCCCTAATTTCATCAATTCTCACTTCAATCAATCACTCACGTCCAAAAACAGCTACGATAATCTCCGACTTGTAATACTCGGGCAATGCAAAATTCGTGCTGCCTACATCAGATTAGAGCACTCTAAACTATTTATTGATACTGGTGAAGAAGATAACACATTTGATGAGCATTTAGAGATTCCATTCCCACTCAAGTGCCGTCTTCGTTATCAGTATCACTTTTTAATGGGCTATGTGAAAGGTTTGTTCTGCATATTCGAACATGATAACTATTTCCTTTGGAACCCGTCCATTAGAAAGTCCATAAGCCTTCCCAAGCCTGGGATTACGGAAACCACGCACGGCTCCTTTGAGGACTACCTTGGGTTTGGATTTGACTCACGGACCAACGATTACAAGGTGGTTAGAGTAGTGAGCCTTTGTGGAACTAAAACATCTGAAGTGGTGGAGGTCCCTCTCGTTGAGGTTTACTCGCTTGATGTGGGCACGTGGAAAGCAAGTAGTGGAGCAGGCGACTCGTTTCCCCTTGGATTTAGACTAGAGCATACGGGATGGCCTTTCACTTGTTTAGAAGGGGCTATTCATTTTACAATACAGCATAGAGGGAACTGGAGTGCTGCATTGATTTGTTCATTTGATTTGAGCGATGAGGTGTTTAAAACAATGTCGCTGCCAAATGGTCTTCCCAATGGGGATTTCACAACTACAGTATTCAGGGGACTGCTTTCTCTTTTATGCCACAATTATTCCGATCAAGTACACAAGTTTTGTACTGTTTGGATAATGAAAGAGTATGGCGTAGTTGATTCTTGGTATAAGTATGTCAAAGTTGATCTAATAGGAGGACTGATAAGGGTGATAGGTCTTCGCAACAATGGTCATATACTATTGGAGGGAGGCAAACCAGGGCCTTGGGATAGGGAGCTTTCTTCATATGACCCGTGGAATAAAGAAATCAAGAAGTAGGGAATTAATGGTACTGTTACAGGTCATTTTCATGTTGATACTTATGAGGAGAACCTTATCTTACTCGATAAAACAAATACTCCGGTGTCTAGAAGGGGAGGGAGAAGGAAGAGGAAGGACAGGTAAAGTATGATTCAACTCAAGTTTCATCATTTCTTGCATCAGTTCTACTGCAATGATCGAGGGAGGGAGGGAGGGTTTTTACCTTGCCATCATTTGTTATCAGAGAATTTTTATTTGAATACTGCAGGGTAAGGAAGACAGGTCAATGGCTATGTTGTTGTTAATGGTTTGTAAGGGCTACAGATACTACTTATGTTTATGTGAAACTGTTGCTATTTCTCTTTTTCAATATGCAGTGCTACTACCCTTGTATCTGGTTTTGATATTGCTTTTGGATGTATGTGCCTCTGGTATTATGTTTTTCTGCTTTTACTGTTACTGTTAGAAGCTAGAGGGTGTTTGGGCTCAGCATATGCTACTCAATGCTTCTGCTGCTGGAAGGGGAAGTGTAGTTATCTGGTGGTGTTAATGGTTTTGGCAGGGCACCTACAATTGTTCCTAGATGGAATGGCATACGTGCGTTCTTTTAGGAATGGCATACACCAACAAATTAGGCTTTCTATAACGTAAGGTTATAGCGTTCTTTTAGGAGTGCTATTATAGAGGAGTAATTATAGCGTTCTCCAAGGCTAAAACAAAGGAAACAGACGAGAGGCTCATATATAGCGTTTCATTAAAGGTAAATATAGCATTCCATAAAAATTGGCGCGCCAATCCATCGCGCTCTAAAATTGAACACTCTCTAAAAAATTTCAATTGATTTTTGCGACTTGCGCCAAAATCGTGATATACCAATCGTACTCTAGCGATGAACTGGTGCGAGATTTCTCAAGCCTTGCAAACTGGGGCAAAATTTCTAGGGTTTCAATCTTCAGTATCAAGTTTGTTCCCTACTGATTTCTAGGGTTTTAATCCTCATGTATGTGCTCAATTTCTTCCATTAACCTTTGTCACTACTGATTTATGAAGCACCGACACTTCTACAGGTCGCCGTATCCACTTGTCGGACACGGGGACACGCCCAAGTACGTATGGGACACGCCACGTGGTGTGTCCCGTATTATTATTATTATTATTATTATTATTATTATTATTATTATTATTTGAAATTTTTTGGGGGACACAGCAGGGGCCAATTTGTAATTTTTAAAATTTTTCAGGTTAAAAATGTTATTATTAAGATGTTTGGGATAAAAAGTGTAATTAACCCTTCTTTAACTATTCCTATATATACACACATTTTGCTGGGAAAAAGTGTTTACATTTTATATATACGTTAAAAAGTGTTACATTTCGCAATTTAAGCATAGGAAAAAAATACATCCATACATATATTAATGTATATATTTAATTTAATATATATAAATATTGCCGTGTCTCCCGCCATGCCTGTGTCCATTTTTTTAGAATTGTCGTGTGTGTGTCCGTGCTATTTAGCTACTGATTGCCCAACATTCATGTTTTTCTTCTTCCTCATTCCCTAATCGGAGAAGAATCAAAACCATTTGCACAGTTTTCTGTTGGTGTTCAACCTGATGCGGCTCAAGTGGTAGATATTGTGGTTGATGGCGCTTGGCTTGGTGTGCTAGTGGTCCGTTGCAAAGCTTATGTGATCAAGGCTTTACATTCATTTGTGCTTCGTCTTCAACGGGTGTGGAGGCCTTGGCGATTTTGCAACCTTTGAGATGGGCTAAATATATGGGTCTGAGGTTGATTAAGATTTTAACAAATAGTTTAGAAGTTGTTCAGGCTTTATGTTGTATCTCTAATGCTTCAGTGTTTATTAGGAATGTTGTGTTAGATATTTTGGAGACTATGTCCTCTTTTGATTATGTATGTGTTGTTAAGACCACCCGGCAAGATGTGAGTGCTCACAAGCTTGCTCGGAGTCGCCTTTGTAAGAGTTAATGGTTAATTGATGATATTTTGTCGGTTCAAAAAAGAGTCCAAATACGAGGTAAGGTTTTACTCTTCATTCGTTAATCGTTATGCCGTGATAATTAGTTCAGGATTTACAGGAATGCGTTTAGATTTGCTTTAATCGAGGTACCAGTTTTCATTCGGTTAACCTATTGGGTTTAAAGTTCGTAGATTTGTGTTGCATTTAGTTATCCCGTTAATGTCGACATAAGCCAGGAATTTCTCAAAATCGTCACCTTGATTTAAGCAAACCGGAGTTGAGCAAATTACCCTATTGGAGAAAGAAGCTTCAGTTTTAGCTTTAATTGCTGAGAGAGTACTGTGCTTGTCAATGCAGCTATGGGTATGCACACTCGCATACACCGTGTGCACGCAACTCACCTCAACCTTCCATCTCAGAAATGAATGGTCCGAAATTTTAAGTAAACTATTTGTGCGAATAGTTTAAACTATTCGCTTGAATAATTTATTTAAAATGCAGTTCGTCGAAAAAGCTTTTGGACGGTTAAGATGCACCATTTGTATCAACCAGCCAGGAACCACCTCAGCAAGAAACAGAAGCAGCAACCACGGCCTGCGGCAAACATATGAACTCAAACGTAATTAGAGTAGTTGCCCCACATTGCTTGGGTATGGAATAGAAGATCACTTAATAACTAATAACATTTGGGATGTCACCACTCATTGCCATCCCAAAATTTGATAACAAAAATTAAATTAAGAACACACCCCACGATGACAGACGGCTTGCATGATAATAGCATAAAAAAAAAGTGGCCAAATTTGACAGACCTAAATGCGGCTGCACATGAGGGGATGTTAGAGTTGTTGTACTACATTGCTTTGGTATGCAATTGAATATCACTTAATAACATTTGGGACCTCCCCACTCATTCACAATTGACCTTGAGTTGGATATAAGTTTTTCACAAAGCATACGAGGGTATGAGGTAGAAAACTAAGCACGATCAGGACAAACTGAGAGTGAATCTTCTTTTCTTTTTTCCTTTTTTGATGACGATGGAACCACCCATAGGAGGGCCACTAATTGGACCCGCATTAAGAGTGTAAACCTCTGGATGAGCCGAAGCAACCACCGCCCCGACCCACCAAGTAATTCGCGATACCTTCTCTGTAGAGGAATTGCACCCTGCCCACTATGGGAACAAGGCCTGACACCTTCCGCTGGGACAAGCCCACGGGTGGTTACTGGGAGTGAATCTTGTACATGAAGTGACTGTGCCTTCACCATTAAAATTAGTATTGCCATTTCACCTTGAGGTAACACATAAAAACCTACTTTAGATAGATCATTAAAGTGATTTTTTATGGTGCTTCGACAAATTCAGATAGATCATTGTACCTTGAGTGTGAAGGGAAACTGTTAAAGGTCCATAACCATTTGTTTTATCGAAACAAGATACTTCCTCCGTCCCATTTTGTTTGTCGATTATTCTTTGGCTCTTTTCTGTCTATTGCTTATATCTTTCAATGTGGATCTCAAAAAATATTCAATATGGATCTTATTTGATAGATCTTGATTTGTTCTATAATACGAAGTTCTCGAAACTATAAAAACATTATAGATTGAAAGATATAGACAATAGACACAAAAAGGACAAAATGATTAATCGACAAACACAATGAGACGGAGGAAGTACTTTTTTGGAAAGGACCAAGCCCAAAACTCAATGGGAATAGCCGAGAACAAGAAAAAACAAACACACACCACTGTAGATGTTATTTAGAAAAGTATATATTCCGACATATGATCATATTGAATTTTATGCTTGTCAAAATATTATGATTTTGCAGTTAAAGACTAAAAACTGACAATTTTATTTTGGTAAACTGTTATGTAAAATTGCCAGAAAAGCCTCCTGCATAAGCCTACCAACGGAACCATCAACCAGTACCACGGCAACGGCTGTGATGCCCCAAAGTGGTATTAGGCATCGGTACCCCAGTTTTATTTACCATGAACACTGGGTCTACAAACTACAAAAACATATTACACTTAACCATAAACACAGGATTTACTTACCACATGGCCTATATGTGTGTAAGTAAAGCATGTATTCATAGTAAGTACAATTGCACGGAAAAAGAGCAAAATCACCCTCTTTTTTGTGTTGGTTTTCATCTAATGACTCAGATTCATTTATTTTTTTATCTAATGGCTTAGATTTAATGGGGCAACATAAAAATATTACCACTGTAGCCTTGATCAATAAAAACACAAGAAAATTCCAAAAGTTCCAGAACCAATTACCCAAAACAGCAAGACTATCCATGGCCAAGATTAGACTGTCAGTAGTTAGCCTCTCCCATTATTCCGAATGCATCTTTGCCCTTGGCAAAACTTGAATTTTTTTGGGAACCGGATTTGTATATAACAAAGGGACAAAATCCAAAACTCAAGGGGAAATCCTGAGGAGAACAAAACACACGACATTAGGACATACCCTAGCCGTAGCAAAAACAAAACCATAACAAAAGAAAACTAGAACAGTAGAACTAAATGTCACAAAGCACTGATGCAGAGAGTCCCCAAGCCAACATCAAAGCTAAGTTCTTCGTAGTCCTACGCATATGTCTCCAAGAGTTCATCAATGTCTTGACCGCCTCCACAATCAATCTTTGCACATACATAGAATCATGCCCAACTTGCTAGAAGATACTACTATTACATTCTTTCCAAATATGATACACAGAAGCAGCCAAACTTAATTTGAATACACTGGACAACATAGAACTATCCTGGCAATGATTTGAACCCCAATGGATCTCATTTATCAAGCCACGAGAGGGAATACCAAGACCACTCATGGATTTATCAGCCTTCCAAATAAGAGAAGTGAAAGAACAATCGAAAAAAAAGTGTGAATGGGACTCAAAGCCACCATAGCAAAACTTGAATTATAGTAACCATACAATATTTCCTCAAAATTCATTAAAAATAAACAACATCAATGAAAAACAAAAGCACAAAACCATGGCAAACAAGTCCAAGCAATTGAATTACCATGAAAAGACTTCCAGTTCAAAAAAAAAAATTTTGAATTACCATGGCGTATGAATTGAGGAGAGAGAAGAAAATTGATGTGAAGTAACTCTGACCTTGTTTGCAGAGGATTAGAGCATCAGGCAAATTATGGACCAAATTATACCTAAAAAGCCTTTTTTTTTTTTTAGCTACTCCTTTTAAAAGTACACTGTATCAGACTCTCTATTCTAACTTAGTTTTATTAAACTATCATTTTATTGGAAATTGATATTCACACTCCCAATTTTGATGCATGGGCTCCAAGCTACAGTAGTTTTCCAAAATTACCCTTTTGCAAGTTCCATGATTTACTTCAGGCACTCCAAAAAGACCTTTACTCTTCTCCTTTACTTCATGCACTCCAAAAAAGCAAATAGTTTTTTTTAATCAGAAAAAAGCAGATAGTTGTTCAACTCCTTTTACTGCATGTGACTGGATTGCCTACTTCCATATGTAATGTTTCCTTGGTAGAGTATTTATGTTATTCTCTCCATGTTCTGCATCAGGACAACCTGGACAAGTGGTCTTCGGCCTATGATTGCAGAAATATCATTTTGTCCATGCAAAGTCTCTTGAGAGTTCTGTTACTTTTTCTCTCAATATTTCTAACTTTGGTGATGTGCTTTATTTGTCTCACTATGAGTTTTAAAATGTAGACTTGCGGCCGTTATAAAGATTTTGAGGGAAAAATGGTAGATATTGAGTACAAAAATATAAAGATCTTGTGTCGCAACCGTTATGAAGATTTTGCAGCATCAACATTTTCAATTGTGGGTTGTTTATTTTGGAGAATTTTAGTAATGTTTAGTTTTTTTTGTTTTTTTGTTTTTTGCGTGTGTACAAAGTGGCGTGAACTAATCTGACATAGATGCATGTTTAATGTTTGGAACCTAATATTTATGTTGTGGATGTTTAATGTTTGGAACATAATGTTAATGTTTAGAACCTAATGTTTATGTTTGGTTTTGGTTCATTTTTCCGTTTGGAGTGCCTTAGTAAATGAGGAGATAATTTGGGAGTGGAGTGCCTCCAGTAATTTTTATATTTTAAAAAGTATAGTTTTGTAACTTCATTAAACATTGGAGTGCCTGCATAAAAAAAGGGAGCCCCAAAATCAACACCCTATTTTATTTTACATCTACTTTTCAATTTAAATGTTATATTTTCTTACGAGATCTATTGTAACGGTCATATTTGTAATGACTATATCGAAAAGGTCATGTCTGCAACAAGTATATTCCAACGGTGTAATTTATGAATTTTTGTCTTGTTGTTTATGAATTTTTGTGGTCAATAAAAACGGCGCAAGGTAAAAAAAGATTGCTCAAAGTTATAAATTTTCATGTTTAATATACAAATTCTTTTCATATTTTTTTGTCATTCGTCGTTCCTAATCTATTACATGTACAAAGAATTGGTGTTCAATTGATTTTATAGTTGTTCATTTTCGAATTTTTATGTCTCAAAATATAAAAGTGCATACCCTACACCAGAATACCCTAACCGGACTCGTTACATTTTATTGTTTGCTCGTTAAAGTACCGTACAGGGTAATATGGGGTGCTTTGGCAAAAAAGTCATTTACTGGTTTTTAGGATTTTTTGTTTTGTCTTTATTCAAAAAAAAAAAATTTTACACTTGTTAGTTTTGTGTCAAGTTTTTGTGGTTTATTGATTTATTTCGACGAGACGAATCCAAAAAGTATAAAATTATGATAAAAACTATTATTGTTATGATAAAGTCGAAAATAAACCAGTTTATTGGATTAGGTTTGGCTTTATTCTAAAAAAATTAGTTTTGACCATAATTTTATATTTTTTGGATTAATCTCATCGAGACAAATCAATAAACCACCAAACGCAAAACTAGTAAGGGTTGTTCTCGATTCTTGAATGGATGAAAAATTTAAAACTTTGTTAAATCTCTTCACCAAATCATCAATAGATAAAATCAAGTGCTTGATTCCATTTGAGAACAAACCCCTAAATGTAAAAGGCCGTATGAGCTTCAAATCGGGCTTGAAGTTGAATAGCAATTTTGAAAGAGGTATACGAATGTTGGTAACGTATTTTGCCAAACCAGTTTCCCAAAGCCGGACGGACCCTAACCCTAGAAGAAAAGATGAAATTTCGAGTAAGAAGATACACAACCATGTCCGACTTCATTCCTGAGGACGTCGTGGTGGATATACTCTCCAGATTACCAACCAAATCCCTAATCCGATTCAGGTCTGTATCCAAACTCTGGTATTCTTTAATCACTAGCCCTAACTTCATCAATACCCACCTCAATCGATCAGTCATTTCCAAAAACAGCTACGATAATCTCCCTCTCGTTATAGTCAGGCAATGCATTGCCAGATTAGAGCACTACAAACTATTTATTGACAGTGGTGAAGAAGAGAACACATTTGATGAGTATCTAGAAATCCCATTCCCACTCAAGAGCCGTCGTCTTCCCTATCATATCCCAATGGGTTATGTGAAAGGATTGTTCTGTGTTTTCGATCATGATAACTATTTCCTTTGGAACCCTTCCATTAGAAAGTCCATAAGCCTTCCCAAGCCTGGCATTACTAAAACGACGCACGGCACCTTGTTGGATAACCCAGGGTTTGGATTTGACTCGCGGACCAACGATTATAAGGTTGTTAGAGTAGTAATCCTTTGTGGAACTGACCAGCCCGAAAAAGTGGTCCTCGTTCAGGTTTACTCCCTTAACGCAGGCTTGTGGAAAATGAATTGTGGCGCGGGCGACTCTTATCCCCTTGGATATGAAATACCTTATTTGACATACTTTACCAGTTGTTTGGAAGGGGCTCTTCATTGGGTAGCAGAGGCAAGAGGGGATTCACAGAATAAAGTGGTTTTGTTGTTTCATTTGAGTGACGAGGTGTTTAAAACGATGTCATTGCCAAATGATATTGCAACTTCAAGATGCGACATCAGACCTTCAGAATTTAGGGGATTTCTTTCTCTCGTATGTGTAGATGCTATTTTCTGTGCGAACAAGTCTTGTTCTATTTGGATAATGAAAGAATATGGCGTAGTTGATTCTTGGTATAAGTATGTCAAAGTTGATCTAACAGGAGGACTCATAAGGGTAATAGGTATTCGCAACAATGGTCATATACTATTGGAGGGATACAAACCAGGGCCTTCGCCTTGGGTTGGGGATTGGGAGCTTTCTTCATATGACCCGTGGAATAAAGAAATCAAGAAGTTGGGAACTAATGGTGCTACAAGTCATTTTCATGTTGATACTTATGAGGAGAACCTTATCTTACTCAATAAAAGGGGAGGGAGAAGGAAGAGGAAGGACAGGTAAAGCACAATTCAAAGTTTAATCATTTCTTGCATCAGTTCTACTTCAACAGGGAGAGAGAGAATTTTTACCTTGTTGTCGTTTATTATCAGAGAATTTTTCATAAGGTTATGTTGTACTGGTGTGAGGCTTGGAAGTTCAGAAATTCTCGTGACCCTATCATAAAACTTATAGAGTTTGCCATCCCTGTAGGCTTTAGCTATCATTTGGAGTGCGTGGAAGGCTAGAAATGAATTCTTTGGCAAGGTGT
Source organism: Vaccinium myrtillus (assembly GCA_016920895.1). Lineage (NCBI taxonomy): Eukaryota > Viridiplantae > Streptophyta > Magnoliopsida > Ericales > Ericaceae > Vaccinium > Vaccinium myrtillus. Next base: position 46,587 of record JADGMU010000726.1, on the reverse strand, counting down.
AGTTGTTAAGTGGGATGAGTTAGCTGCATCAGTTAGAAAGAACTTGGTACATTGGGCTACAGCAGCTCGAGGGGGCAACTTATATTCATTCCATGATCTTGTTTTCAATCGTGAAGTCTATCATTGAAAGACGGGTGATCGTACATTTTTAGTTTTGGTTGAAATGGAGGTGGATTCTGCGATGGGGTGGATTCTGGGTTTTGAGGTTTTTATTTGAATACTGCAGGGTAGGGAAGACCGGTCAATGGTTATGTTGTTGTTAATGGATTGTCAGGGCCACAGATACTGCTTATGCTTAAGTTCAACTGCTGCTATTTCTTTTCTTTTTTTCAATATGCAGTGCGACAAGTCGACAACCTTTGTATCAGATTTTGATATTGCTTTTGGATGCATGTGCATGTGCCTCTGGCTTTATATTTTTCTGCTGTTACTGTTACTGGTAGAAGCTATAGGGTGTTTGCGCTCAGTAAAAATTCTTTCTAAGTCAATGCTTCTGCTGCTGGAAGGGGAAGTGTAGTTGTCTGGTGTTGTTAATGGTTTGGCAGGGCACCGGCACCTACAAGTGTTCCTAGGAGGAAAGGCGTAGTTGTGCACACGCAGAGAGACAGAGAGGGTTGATGATGACACCATCACTGATAATGAGGATACAAGAAACGAACCTTGTAGGGAGACGACCAGAACAAAAATCTAAAAATCAAAAAAAAAAAAAAAAAAAAAACTCATACTCTCAATAGGAACATGAAATCTGGCAGCATTAGTAACTTTATGAATGTGTCAATCTTATGTTTCAGTTCCACTTCTAGTAAAAAATTTATTTATTACCCCCATCTTTGTTTATTATATGAGAGAATTTTTAATAAGGTTGTGTTCAATTATTGTCCCAGATTCTAATTCCTGCACCACTATCCCTGGCTCAAAGTTATGGGGTCAGTCACCTGCTGCGTCGGCTTCTATGACTTTTGTTCTAACCCATTTTCGGGCTGAGAGAAATGGCCTAAGTTGCCAGCATAAAAGCCATGGGGTAGAGGTGGTTGTACCAAAAAGGAATTTGGCTTCTATTTTACTTGTCAAATTCGTTTTACATATAATTTACTATGACCACACTTACTGCAATATATGATCATACTCGTTAGTACAATATTACAACCGTACTTATTACAATGGGGTATTATTATACTTTTGAGTTTTTATTAACGCACCACTATGAGCCATGTCCACCTTTTTTATTGGCCTTTTTTTTTTTTTTTTGATAACTGGGTGGTCCGGGCCAGCTTACGCGCACCTCGACTAATCTCAGGGTCTATATATGCCCCGCTACACACATAAACCGGGCAAAGCCAATATCCCATGAGAATCATAAGATCTTGTGCAGGTGGCCCCAAGAAGTTAAGAAGAGTTGAACCCAAGACCTCCTCTTCCTGAGGAGGAGTCTTTACCAACTCATCTACCCCTTGCGATTTTTATTGGCCTTTTTGCTAACTCATTGTGTAGTGGGCAATCTAAAAAGTAGGGTGAGAATATAAATTGATTGTTATAATAAAAATCAACGAAAAAAGGATAGACAAATGATTAATAAATCTTGTATGATTTAGTAGGACATTCAATTGAGTTAAGGTTAGTATTTAATGAAATTAAAGTATTGAATTCGATTAAAACACTTGACAATGATCAATATGACATATTTTGTAGATGTTATTAACTAGTAGTGTTAGTAATTTACAGTGATTATTGAGTATCGATAAAATTGGCTATCATGATTTGATTGATCTAATTAAGAGTATATCCAATTGATCGAAACATTTGAATTGACAAGTATTGCATAATTAGCCGGTGTGGTAGTTAACAATCAAATTTGTTGATAGTGATCAGTGAAGATTGATACAACTGCATAAAGTGAACCGGTTAATCTAGTAGTAACCATCAGGCATCAACCATTGATACTCTAAATTTAAATGTTCAATTCAATTACCCTTTTAATGTTATCAATTATAAATGCAATACATTTTAATGGGTTATTTTATTTAGCATTTGATACTTATAACAATAGGTTTAATATAAAGCAAGGGAGGCCAAACTAACTGAAAGGGTATAACGATATTTTATTCATAAAGTTAACACCACCAGACCAAAATGGCAATGAAATTATCTGCATATTAGTTTGTAAAGTAAGGAGGGTGGAAGTAATTTCCAGAACCAAAGGGGAGATCAGAATATTTCCAAAATTCTTAGGGGAGGTCATCATAATTTACAATAGGTAGGAAAGTTCATTATTTTTTCCTTCTCTTATTTGGTTGCTTGGTGTCCCTTTGGGGACATCCGATAAAATTGGTTGCTTGGTTCTTTTAAAACTGAATTAATTAAGTACTAATATCTGATTAAGTAGGTTTTATATACATTTTACACTAATTAAGTCATTTGGCTTCTTTTTTTTTTACTTTAGTCAAAAAAATTCTTGCATTTGTTGGTTACACATTAAACTTTTTTGTAGATTATTAATTGTTTTCGACGAGAGGAATCAAAAAAGTAAAAAATTATGATTCAACTTAAATTTTTTTACTAAAGACAAAAATCAATCAAAACTAAAAGCCAGAATTTTTAGCTTTATTAAAAAAACATTTGAGTTTGGATCACAATTTTTAATTTTTCGATTCCTCTTGTCAAGAAAAACCAATAATTCACAAAAGTTTAATTCGAAACTAACAAATGCGAATTTTTTTTTAATAGAGACAAAAAAAATAAGCCAAGTGGCTTATTTAGCCAAAGCACCTAAGTGCATATTAAAATGTATGCTAAAAAATTGATAAAAATTACATAATTACATAGCTTTGAGCTACTTAATTGTGGTTGAATTTATAAGTGCTTTCATGTAAGACTTTCCTCTTTCTCACTACCCTCTACACAACTGCCACTATCATTGTTGTCACTACCACCACACCACTCTACCACCACCACTACCATTGCTACTATATATAGATACCACCCCTTATTCTGCCACTTCCATCACCACTACTACTACTATAACCAACACCATCACTCCAACTGCCGTCGCTACTACCATCATCACTCCATCACTGCTACAAACACTCTGCCACATCCACTACCGCCACCGCCACCACTCCACCAGTAACACGACTCTACAAACTCCCATCGCCATAATGCCACAACTGCACTAACACCATCACACCACGACGCTTACACCACCACTACACTACTGCCGCCACCACTCCATCACTACCAAAAATATATTGTGACCATTAGTAAAAGTAAAAGAGAATCACGTAACTAATGGAACTAAAATTAATTCATCATTTATTTTGATTCAGTGCTTAATATGTTTGTCAAACAACTTTTCAGTTTAAAAGGTTCAAATTAAAATTTCAGCACTTAAGTTTTTAACTCTCAGTTTCCAGTTTTATCAAATATTACCCGATTCTATCATTGATTTTTTAATGGAGTATTTTTTAATTCCAACATCAAACCAATAGAAACACATACTTCATACACTTCTTATATTTTTTGCAATATAAGTTTACACACAGATTCCAGATTCGCCTTAACAAAATACTCCAACAACTAAGACCTAATAGTGGGCTGTTTTTAGTATTATTTTTCAAAAATTGCTACTATTAATAAAAAAACAATTTTCAAAAATTGCTACTACTAATAAAAAACAATTTTTTCTAATGAAAACTGTATACTCCCCTTATTTAAAAAAGGAGACAAAAAATGTTCGAGTTCCAATGGCGCGCAACACTTGACCAAAACCAATTTTTCCAAACAGTATACTCCCCTTGTTTGTTAGGGGGATATGGGGTTGGGATTTGGGAGTGTGTTGAAGTGAGTCCCATTTTCCATTGTTTGGTAACCTTATTTGGGATGAGATTTGAAATCCCCACCCAATTTTAATCCCCAACCGTACGGCCAATAGAATCCTATTTTAGTGCAAAAAACCGGATATCCTGAGCAATATCCCGTCGAACACAAACACCAGATATGAATTTTTCCCATTGTAGACACCCCAATTTTTACCCCTGTATCCCCAATGATGAAAACGATGTTCAGTAAATACCTTGGAATTTTCTTGGAACAACTACTGAGAACTTCAGAGTCTTTGGACGAAAGTAACCCCAGCCGTACGACTCACTATGAAAGCCATACGGTTCACCCTCCCATAATCAAGCCGTGCGGTTCATCGGAGTAAGCCGTGCGGCTAATTCTGTAAGCCGTGCGGTTTCATTCCAGAAAATATTCGTTTTCTGCCAGCAGAAGCATCTCATCATTTCTTGGCAGATATTCGTACTCATTTTTATTCGTTTCTTCGCTATATAAACACTCCTATTCTCTCATTCAAAGACACACAGCAACACCCCCCATCCCGGCGACACGCTGATAAATTTCTCAGTCAGTTTCCGTCCGAAATTCCGTCCAAACTTCCCAAGAAACTTCGAGTCCATTCCATTTCTTTCGTTCAAAACCTCCCAGTAACCTTGTTGTATGTGTTAAATCCATCCCTCAGGGAGTTCAAAACCCAAGTTCTCTGAAGTTCACAACCGTTCGAAAATTTCCAGCAAAGGTATTAATCGCATTTCTCTAGCCGGGTTCGAAACCTCGGCCTTTGAGGGGATCCTCCCGGGTTTAGGGTGACTCTAATAGTCATCCCTAGGCTCGGGTGGTTTAAAATTTCATAAAAATCAGGTTTTGTAAACGAAAATCAGTTTCTGTTCGAAAAACAAAATTTCGAAATTTTTTTCAAAAAGTAAACCGTACGGCTCACTTGTGCAACACGAGAATTTCCTCTGTTTTTCCCCTGTTCACGCTCTGTTTTCTTGATTATCTGTTTATTGCATTTTCACCCTTTACTTCTCTATTATTGCTATTAAGTCCTTTGTTTAATTTTATTTCCGTTATGGTTTTATTTATTTTTATTTCTTGTTATTTGTCTGCTTAATCGTCAAAGTTTTCAATAAAATGTTTTCCAAAAATCCCACAAAATTTAGTAGAGACCGGGAATTTCCCGGGCGAGCGGGGTGCTTTTTAATAAAACCTTCCCCGTTCGTAACCTGGCTTCCGAATCCAAGAATCTCTTTCGCAGATCAAATCCTTTTCCAAAAACGGCACGAGAGTCATATTCATTTTTCGAAACGGTTTCTCGGGTACCCAAAATCCTTTTCTAAATAAATCCCGGGTGGCGACTCACATTTTCTGTTTTCCTCGAGCCGCGCGTGGATCCGACCGTCCACAAAATGGCGACTCTGCTGGGGAGATTTTGAATTAATTCTTATTTTGGTATTTTACACTTGTAAAACGACCCTCGAAAGCTTGACAAAAACAAACACGCCCCGCGTGATTGAGAAAGGAATGGTGCAGTAACAGGGCTACACCCGACCAATCCGGACTGGAGCTTTCCCGGTTGTTTGCTTGAGTAAAGTTTCAAAATAAAAATTAATTTATTGGTGAGCCAAATTTGAAAAATATTTGTGGGATTTTGAAAACAGTTTTATTGTTAAACTTTTGCATTACACGTGCATGGTTACTAGCCTCGCCGCTGCGTCTTGGTTACCCTACCCGGCTTGCCGGTGTTAGGACATCCCAAGATTCTCGGCAACCCCGGACGATGATGAGCCAGTCTGCCGTTCGACCTTTGCCATGCAGTACACTTGGCACTGGGAGGTAAATATTGGCTCTAGTCTAGGGAACCCCCTTTAACCAAAACCCAGCTTTTGCATATAGTAAACTATAGTACCTTCCAACCTAAGACAGGGACCCACAGGGTAGGACTATCTGTTATATCCTGTTTACCTGTTATCTGTTATATTCTGTTTACCTGTTATCCTGTCTACATGTCATCTGTTTATCTGTACGTCTTATCTGCCTGTCAATCATTCACCCATCCTTGTGTATATCACTCCATGTACATACTGTCTCCATCTTGCATGCATGCTTAGGGGAGCTGTAGACACCCCAAAATGAGACGTTTGTGTACATTTTTATCCCCGATGATGAAAAGAAACTCTCGGAAAGCCTCTCGGATTGAAATTCTTCAAGTCAACAAAGTCAATAGTGCCGCACGGCACTCATCTCTCACGCACGAAGCTTCAACAATCACGCACGGCAGCTTTTTGAATTTTGGCGGTCAGGTGTGCCGTACGGCACAGTTGGTGTACCGTACGGTACAGTTTGTGTGCCGTACGGCACTGTCAGGAATCAGAATCACTTTTGCAGAACACCCAGCAGCTCGAATTGTTGACCTCTGCTCTCACCCTTCATCATGATTTCGTGTAGCCTACCAATTTGGGGTGCACACCAAGTAAACTTGATGGCCAAGCTTAAATCTTCTCTATATATATGCTGATCATTTGGATGAGAAAGATCAGAGAAAAAAAACCATCCCAAAAATCCCTGAAAAATCCTCTCCTCAACCTCTGCAAATTTCTACCATTTCATAACTCATCCATTCCAGAAAACAATCCTAAACCCATAGTCACGTTCTAAACTCAATCCAAAAACCCGAAAAACCCATTTACCCATTTTCGGTTCAAAACCAAATTGATCAATACTCAGTCCGATCGGTTCAAGCACAGAGGCTTCCATTGTCACACAGAAAGCAAGTCCAGAGGAGGTCCAAGTCGCGGTCAGAAGGTTCCAGAAGCGTTTCAATCTGTGAGTTTCCTGCCGGAGGTACGATCCCGTTTCGCCAAACTTCTTAGCTTTGGTATCCTGAGGGGAGGGGTACCAAGTGTGGAATGATTTTCCATATCATCTCCACATTTGGTATGCCCATGTTACATCAAAAATCAGTTTGATTCGTGATCTCCCGGTTGCGTCATACGGTGAACTTTACGCATCGTATGGAGCAACCTAATGAGGAGGAACAATTTCTATTCAAACATATCATTTTCCAGTTCAAAGTAATTAGTTTTGATCAAGTTTTCATGCCTTGAATGTGCCTACATTTCATTCTTTTCGAAAAATCAAATATCAAACTGTTTGTGAAGTAAACAGTGCCGCACGGCACTCCTTCTGTACCGCACGGTACACTTTGTGTGCCGTACGGCACACTTGGAAAATCAAATTTTTAAAATCATTTTCTAGTAACAGTAGGGTTATTTCTTGTTGGTTTCTTGGTTATTATTGTTGTTTTTAGTCATATATAATTGTTTATTGTTTATTTACTCAAAGTTCGGCAATAAAATGTTTTCTATAAATCCCACAAATGTTTAGTGAAGACCGATTTTTAATCGGGCAAACGGGGTGCATTAAAACCCTTCCCCGTTCGTAACCTGGCTCCCGAACCCGAAACGAATCTCTGGTTTTCAAATTGTTTTCTAAAGTCATTTTCTCAATCATCCTTCAAATTGGTTTCTCGGGTCCCAAATCACTTTCCAAAAACCCGGGTGGCGACTCTATTTTCAAATCAATCATCAAAAAATCAACCGGCGTGGAGGTCGACCGTCCACAGGAGCTTAACCTTAGATCATTACTTCGTGTTCACATCCATAAGGATTGCCCCGACAATCACGCATTGTGTTGGATAGACGAGGATTCCTCTCTTCAAAAAAAAAAAAATCAAAAACAAAGAAAAATTCAAAAAAATGCTACAACTGGCTCCCTTTCCCAAAATGAAATACACGTTTCCTTCTTGGTAGAATCATCATGTCTGGAGGGCCTTACAAGCGATTCAAGTCTACCCTCGCCACCCACCAAGGGGCACCCGTGTGGATAATCGAGGAAGTCCAGCCCGAACAACCTCCGTGCAAGCAAGAAGAGCCTCGGCCAGGAAAGCTCAACATAGAAGACCATATGGGGGAAGAACTTGATCAGAAGCTCAGTTTGCTAGCCGAAGCTAACCTGCCAGGAGTGTCTCTTCAATGGGATGCAAATGAGGGATGGAAATTTTGTTTTCCAGAAGAGCCAAAGCCAACGCCAGAAAAGATCACCCTAATGATGGAACCGGATGACGAGGAGCTCACAGCCATGCCACCCGTGAAGTACTTTGATGCCAATGGCCAGCCTGTCTATTACTTTGAAGACCCAATCACGGGGCACAAGTACTGGGACGAGTGTGAGTGTGATGCGTGCTTCGCAGACTGCATTCTCAACAATGATGGCATGACCCCACAGCAGCTTAAGGATCAGTACAAGCAGGAGAAGAAAGAAGACCCTAAGGGAAAAGGAAAAGCCAATGAAGCAGGATCCTCTGCAGGGTCGACATCTCCAAATCATCCCTCCTTTTAAAAACAAGCTTTCCAAGCCAGAAGTAATCATGCAATGAACAAATCAAGCCAACAAGGGTTTCTTTTGAAGAATCAGATCAACATGCGATTCTTGTTTGATTATTGAGTCTGTTACTGTTTGGTCATCGAGTCTGTTGCCGTTTAAATTATCGAGTCTGTCGCCAGATGTGAATATCCACTGACTTAATCCAGCCAGTAGGGCTTCTTTTGAAGAATCAAGCCAGCTTGTGATTCTTAGCACTTTGGATTATCAAGTCTGTTACTCTTTAATTATCAAGTTTGTTGTCAAGTCTGTTGTCGAGTCTGTCATGTCAGTTTGTAAATATTCCATGCTTTTAATAAAAAAAATCTTTTGAGAAAAAGAGCCAAATTTGTAGTCCTGAACTACGTCACGGCCTGATTCCCCCCCCGGGATACGTAGGCAACCTTCGGTCCGACCGTTGTTTTCATAAATCATAGGAATTTGAACATATCCAACACAATAAGAAGAAAATTGGGGCAATCTTTGCATGCATCATGCATCATCTCCTTGTACATACATCCTTTTCCATTTTGCACATACACTGCATACCACGTCCCTGAATTCTGTTTGTGCATAATATCAGTACTAACCATTGGCAAAAAGAAGAGAAACCTCATACCGGGCTGGACTAGAATCCCCGAACAGCGATTAGTTCGAACTGAGTCAGAAACAGAACAGTCAACCGGGAGCTCAGCTATGGCAGAAGAAAAAGACGAAATTCAGCTTCTCAAGGATGCTCTAGAGGAGCAGAAAACCAATAACGCCAAGCAGATGGCCCAGATGATGCTCATTATCCAGAAACTAACTGCTCAACTCCCTCCACCAGCAGGAGGATCAAACAGTCAAAACATGGAGTCGGTATTAACCAAGTTGGCTAAGCTTGAGGAGTCCGTTCAGAAGCAAGAGAAAATAGCAGCTACAGGGATTGACGTGGAGAAGTTATGCCTTTTTCCAGATGCAAAGCTCCCCGATAAGTTCAAACCAATGGATTGGGACAAATTTGATGGCAGTGGTGACCCGAAAGCTCATCTGCAAACATATGTGGGTACTTTATCCATGTATGACGTTGGAAAGGACGCAATGGGCCAGATGTTCCAGCAAACTCTGACTGGGCCTGCACTCCGCTGGTTTCTGAATTTAGACATCTCCAAGAAAAGGACATGGGAAGATATTGGGGCAGCCTTTGTCGCCCAAAACAATTACAACATTCAGCTTGAAATGACTGTCCGGGAACTGGAATCAACCAAGATGGGTAAGAATGAGTCTTTTGCTGACTTTGTTAAGAGATGGAGAGGAAAAGCATCTCAGATGATGGAACGGCCTTCAGAAAAGGAACAGATGAGGATTATCACGAGGAATCTAGAACCAGATTTCGCCAAGCACTTGGTGGTCTTTCAGACCACTGCTGACTTCAAGACTTTCTATGAAGCCGGTCTGGCAGTTGAAGATGCTCTCCGAAACGGCATATTTGAGAAAAGTGAATCTACCCCTAAACCCAGACGAGTTTATTCTGGCAACAACAACGCCTTGTTTGGACCCAGCAACTACAATCAAAACCAAGCCAGCTCTTCCAATCCCAAACCAGCCAAAACTGAACCTGTCAACCAGATTGTAACCCAGTCTCAATTCCAGCAAACAGCTCCCCGACCAAGAAGAGAATTCCACCCACTCCCTTTTCCACTTGTCACGGTATACAAAAAACTGCTTGACCGAAAAGCCATCCAGCCTCTCGAACCTCGAGAATTACCCAAAGAACTCTCCCCCAACCACAATCCAAATACCTACTGCGCCTACCACCAGATGCCCGGCCATCACACCAACAATTGCATGCGTCTCAAACACAAAATCCAAGATCTTGTGGACGATGGAACCATCTCGCTTCCCGATCAAAAACCCAACACCATTTCCAATCCTTTACCCAATCACAAGCAAAACACCCAAGTCAGCCAGATATCCTTCATCCCCACTACAAAAGACCTTACCTCCACTAAATTTGACCCTAGCCTCTATATCATCACAGTCACCGAACCAAAACCCGTTGTCCCTCTGCTAGAAGAACTTGAGGTCCATTTCCTTTCATACGCCGGTTCAGGGCAAAAACCAAGATGGAGTGACATGGTGGAAACAGAAGAATGGTCCATGAACGATCAAGATTGGGAAGAATCCCGACAAGCATTGTTAGGTTCTTTGCTAATCCCTGGAGATCCGAGCCAATTCATCGTCCCCGAATTCCTTGATAAGCCTATTGTTCACGTACCAGAGAGTTCCCATGCCTGCCAGATCGATGTAACGGAAAGCAGTGCAAATCCCCTGGGGGAAGCGCTGACTCCAAACAGACGTCCAACGGACAGTATTTCACCAATTGCGCATTTCAGGGAAGAGGATCATTCTGTCATGGAAGCTACCTTCGGAAGTCAAGGCTGGTTCCCACAAGCATACATCAGCGACGGGTCTTTACCTCAGCCATCAACACCATTCCCGCTATCATCCAATGTATCGGTACTAGTCGCTGACCCCATGGCTACCCTCTGGGATGAAGAAGCAGTAATTGATATCCGGGTGAGCAATGATGAGGTGTGGACCGTCAATAAGGCCATGCTGGATCCATCCTTCTGGCAAGACTCTGAAGTAGACAACCTCAAGGCGAAAATGGAAGCAGTTGAAATCGAGGAACAAGGGACCAGAAATGACCTGATGAATTTTTGGGCCGAAGATCAAGAAACCATGCAAAAAAGGGAAGCCATCAGGGCTGGCAAACGGAAGGTCGATGAAGAATACCTGAATTTTCTGGGGTGAAAATCAAGAGTTATGGGAAGAAACGGTTAACAGAATAACCAGAAGTGGTCGAATCTACCAGCCGGCCCATCTTCAAGGAAGGAACCCCTCCAACCAGGCTGCAATAGGAGATTTCGCTTGGGATGATCCTATCCTCTAGGACACGGTTACTAACCATCCAGAAGTTATCATCCAGCAGAACCCGGCCGCTAGGCCACCCCTAAAGAACCCCCCGGTAATAAATGATCCAATTCAGAAACATCTCGAACGAACCCCAACCTCAGTGTCTATTTGGAGGTTACTCTCTTAATCTCGAGAGCACCGTCAAAAGCTAATCAAAGCTCTATCAAACATGGAGGTGCCCCCAGACACTCCCCCTGAAACGATGTTAGCTCTGCTTACACCAACCCGCGCGAAGCACGTTGTGGTTTTCACTGAAAAAGATCTGCCACCAGAAGGAGCCGGTCACAACAAACCATTGCACATTACTCTGAAGTGCAAAGAAAAATGGGTCCCGATCGTGTTATTGGATAATGGATCTACCTTGAATGTTTGTCCCCTGCATACAGCTTATTGTTTGGGTTTTAAGAACAAGGATTTCCAGCCATCTAATCTTGGAGTGCGTGCCTACGACAATACTCGATGAGACGTGATTGGGACCATTCAGATGGAAATAATGATCGAAGATTTTGAGACTAACGTTGAGTTTCACGTGCTTGACATTCCCTCATCATTCAACCTGTTGCTAGGCAGGCCGTGGCTCCACCGATCAGACATCATGACTGTACCTTCCTCCTTGCATCAGAAAGTTCAGCTCGGGCTGGCCACAGGAACCCTGACCATTTTTGGGGATTCTGGAATTCGCCCGCATGTCCCTGACAATGCTCCCTTACTTGAAATCGCTCACGGAGAAGAAGACATCGCTCTTGGAGGTTTTTCCTTTGATACTTCCGACGGGGTATTCACTATCAAGATGGACGAGGATTTTTCGATAAGATCAACGGCCCTGGATATGATGCTAAAAATGGAGTATTTGCCCGGACTAGGGCTTGGTCGCAACAATCAAGGGGTAGCAGAATTCCCCAAATTTCTGGCAAATAACCATCGTTTTGGTCTCGGTTATGAATCTGGTCATGATAGGAAAGTACAAGCTCGTGCCAACAAAGGGCCTATCCACTTCACAAAAGCTCCAGAGGCTATCTATCAAGGGGACCCAGAGCCATTCTGGGACATGGAAACCAGGACCAAGCTGTCGGGGTTTGAAATCTTTGCTGATAACACCTGGGAGAGTGATGATGAGACAGAAAAGTGGGAAGAGCCGGCTAAAATGCTCCATGTTGACTGGATCGAAGTTCTTGACTCAGAGAATCTTTTATCGCTGTTTAGGGAAGAAAGTCCACTAGGTATGAGAGAGGACGAGCCTGCTGCGACACTTGTTGATTTAAAGCCTGTTGAGGATATGGAGCTGATGATGCTGGGACAGGAAGCTCTGGAGGATGTTACCACACTCATTGTGGATGCCAATGGATCTTATAAAAATTGCACTTTTGTACCTAGAATCATTTACACTGGCATTGATTTTGAATCTGAGTCTGAGTCTAGCACTGCATCTAGTATTAAGTCTGGTTTTGAGTCGGAGCTTGAATCTGTTATCACTCCACGTCATCACTTCCCTTTTGAGTTTGAGTCCACTCTCGTGTATCATGCCCCTGGGGCCCCCTCCTTTGAAATAAATGAAATCGACTTTGCTTATCTTGCTGTGTCCGAAATAAATTGTGTCGACCCCGATGATGAGGGGATCGAGTTTGAGGAAGAAATTCCAAAAGAACTCCGATCTCTAATCGAAAGGGAAGATGAAAGGCATGCTCAGCCTATAAAAGAAGAAGTTATTTCTATAAATTTGAGAGATGAGAGTAATCCTCGCATGGTTCAAATCGGCTCCGGACTGTCTCCAGAAGAATTCAGAGCTCACTCGGATCTCCTGAAAGAATTCGAAGATGTTTTTGCATGGTCACACGCAGATATGCCCGGTATCGATCCTGAAATAGTGGAGCACCGAATCCCTTTATACCCCGACGCAAAGCCTGTCAAGCAGAAACTGAGGAAGATGAGGCCAGATTGGGTGTTGGAAATCAAGAAGGAAGTTCATAGGCAGATAGACGCAGGGTTTTTAATGGTCACCGAGTATCCTCAGTGGGTCGCAAATATTGTACCTGTTCCTAAAAAGAATGGGAAGATCAGGATCTGCGTAGACTTCAGGGATTTGAACAAAGCAAGTCCGAAAGATGATTTTCCTCTGCCGCACATAGATGTCTTGGTAGATAACACCGCGGGGCACGCACTGCTGTCATTCATGGACGGATTCTCAGGTTATAATCAAATCCTCATGGCTCCCGAAGATCGTGAGAAAACCACCTTCACCACAGAATGGGGCACCTACTGCTACAGGGTTATGCCATTCGGACTGAAAAACGCAGGATCTACTTACCAGAGAGCGGCCACGACATTGTTGCATGACATGATCCACGAAGAGGTAGAAGTATATGTGGATGACATGATTGTCAAAGCTAGGGAGAGAGAAGGGCATCTACCTGCCCTCAGGAAATTCTTCGAGAGAATCCGCAAATTCAGGTTACGCCTCAATCCAGAGAAATGTACATTCGGAGTCACAGCGGGAAAAATGCTCGGATTCATGATCACCACACGAGGAATCGAGGTAGACCCATCAAAAATCAAAGCCATCTTGGAAATGGAGCCACCTCGGACAGAGAAGGAAATACGGAGTTTCCTCGGAAAAATCCAGTTTATCAGCAGATTCATTGCCAAGTTAACTTCCACCTGCGAGCCGATGTTTCGCTTGCTCAAGAAAGGTGTGTCATTCAAGTGGGACGACAAGTGTCAACAGGCTTTCGAAACCATCAAGAAGTATCTCCAGAACCCTCCGGTATTGATGCCGCCCATACCAGGGCAACCTCTCATTTTATACTTGTATGTCACGTCTTCGGCTATGGGATGCATGTTGGCACAAGAAGGAGAAGGAGGAAGTGAAAAGGCTGTTTACTACATCAGCAAGAAAATGATGGGATGTGAGGAGCGATACACGTCACTGGAAAAAGTCTGTTGGGCGTTAATCTGGGCTTCCAAGAAATTAAGGCACTACATGTTGGCTTACTCCGTAAAACTAATCTCCCGAATGGATCCGCTCAAATATCTGTTTGAAAAGCCAGCACTGACAGGCAAACTAGCGCGATGGTTACTTATGCTAGCAGAATTCGATATCAAGTACATCACTCGGAAGTCAGTAAAGGGGAAAGCAGTTGCAGAATTCCTAGCAGATCATCCTGTAGAAGGGCCGGAAAATGTAGAGTTCAAATTTCCTGACAAGAATGTAATGACAGCAACCGACGACGTCTGGATATTATATTTTGACGGTGCCGCCAACCAGAAAGGATTCGGAATCGGAGTGTTGCTAGTCTCACCAGAAGGGTCACACATCCCTCTCGCTTTCAAGCTAAATTTCGAAGTCACCAACAACCAAGCAGAATATGAAGCATGCATAGTGGGGATGGAAGCTGCCTTGGAAATCGGAGTCAAGAGACTGGAAGTGGTCGGAGATTCCAATTTGGTGGTGTCACAAGCCAACGGAGATTGGAAGGTGAAAGAAGACAAGCTCAAGCCCTACCACCAAGATCTCGACGATCTAATCCCACGATTTCAGATGGTCACGTTCACTCATGTCCCCAGATTGAAGAACAAATTTGCAGACGCTTTGGCAACTCTAGCCTCGATGGTGGAGATACCAGATGGAGTTAAGCTCAGACCAATCACAATTGAGCAAAGGAACAAACCCGTTTTCGAGTATGTCATGGTTGTCAATGAACCTGACGACGGTCTACCATGGTATCATGACATTTGGAACTTCATCGAGAGAGGGGAGTATCCGGCAGGAACTGAAAAGAAGGATCAGATTGCTCTTCGAAGATTGGCCTCTCAATACATCATTTGTGGGGGAAAGCTATACCGGCGGTCACATTGCGGGATGCATAAGTTATGTGTGTATGGTACAGAAGCCACTATGATCATGGAAGAAATTCACGAAGGAGTATGCGGTCCTCACATGAATGGAATGATGCTTGCAAAGAGGATTCTCCGTCAGGGATATTACTGGTCAACCATGGAAACTGAATGCATCCAGTACGTGAGACAGTGTCACAAGTGCCAGATTCACGCCAACCTCATGCATGTACCACCATCTGAATTACACTCCATGACTTCACCTTGGCCTTTCTCTACCTGGGGCATTGATGTTATTGGCAAAATCACACCAGCTGCATCTAACGGGCACAAGTTTATTTTGGTAGCAATCGATTACTTTACCAAATGGGTCGAAGCCGCTTCATATGCAACTTTGACAGCAGTTCAAGTCTCCCATTTCATCAAGCAGAACATCATCTATCGATATGGTGTTCCTCAGGCTTTTGTGTCAGACAACGGGGTTCATTTCAAGGGCAGAGCCGCAGAAACTCTCGAAGACTTTGGAATCCAGGTTCATAAGTCAACTGTTTATCGGCCGCAAACCAATGGAGCCGTGGAAGCCGCAAACAAAACCCTCAAGACGATACTGGAGAAGACTACTCAGTCCGCGAGGGATTGGCACGAACAACTGCCATTGGCATTATGGGGATACAGGACATCCATTCGTACTCCAACAGGGGCAACACCTTATTCTTTGGTTTATGGCATGGAGGCCGTCCTCCCAATTGAACTTGAGGTACCATCTCTAAGGGTCATGGTCGAATCAAAGATCAGCGAAGCGGAATGGCAAGGCTCGAGATTCGAGGAGCTTATGTTGTTTGACGAAAGACGGCTAAAAGCTTTATATCACGTTCAGGGTTATCAGCGCAGAATTGCACGGGCATTTAACAAGAAAGTGAAATCCAGAGACTTGCAAGAAGGTGATATGGTTTTAAAGGAGATCCGGGCTCCAGTCTTTGATCCTCGTGGGAAGTTTCGACCGAAATGGGCAGGTCCGTACATCATCAGGAAGATCTTGTCTGGAGGCGCGACGCAACTCATTGATCTCGATGGCAACGAATTCTCTACTTTGGTTAACATGGATCAGCTCAAGAGATATAACCCCTGAGAGAAGCTCGCTGGACTGAAAACCGCAAGGGCAGGCAGTGCCAGGCAAAATTTAGAGCAAGCCTGCTAAGTCGAAAACCCACATCGGGTGATTTAGGCAAAAGTTAAGGCGAATCAATCAAATGAGCTCATTAGACCGAAAACCCGAAAGGGCGGTACTAGGCAAAATTTAGAGCGCAAAAGGAGAGTGTCAATACTCGAGCGAACCCTAGCCAAATTTGTACTTTTGAACTACGTCATGACCTGATTCCTATAAAAAGGATACGTAGGCATCCTCACCTTGAGGACCGGTCGCCACCTTTTAAAAATCTCTTTGAGTTGATGTTTAGCCATCATGCACAAAGCAAAATGCAACTCTCATAATTCATCTTTATTGAAATAAACTTCTTGGATTACATGGCTGAGCATGAAACTTTCAAAACACAAAACAAACAGAAAAGCATGACCTCACACGAAGCATCTCGTGGGTCTAAGCAATTTATTTCGGGTACATTAAGATCAAGCTCAAAAGTCAACTTTGGCTTCCATATTCCCTTGTTTCCATGTCTCTTATTAACCATCTCACATAGCGCTCTGAAAGATTGACACTCGGATACTGATTTCTTGGAATGGTCACACGTTCCCTCCAAGTGTTTTGATAAGCTCTGAATGTCGCAAAGTTGTGATTTGGCATGACAAAGTTCTCTGATGACGGTATTGTCTGGCGAACGCCAAGCTGACAGAGGATACGATTCGGAATGTAGAAAGTCCAGCAAGATAAACCAGCCAGAATCACCCGCTGACGCCCCATGTTACTCACAGTCATAGCAGGGTCGTCCGGCCAAGCCAAACGCCAAGTAATCACCTCTTCTGTAAGCCGGGAAAACACCCTGAACCAGCCATGCTCATCATCAAAAGCTTCCCGGAAATCCCTTTGAATAAATCCCTGTGTCTCATGAACCCGCCGCCGCGGCGCAGGTTCCAACAAATCGGCCTTGTCACACAGCCATATCTGTATCAGAGAGAAAACAAGTAAGAAGCCGCAGACAGCCTAAACCCGAGTGTTGAGATAAAACGATAATGTGGGAAAAACCGGAAAAAGGAGAGCTGAGTGAGAGGCCTACCTGTAGGAGCAAAGCACTCCCTTCAAAAACATTGGTATCCCCAGCATGAACCCTGTCCAATCCCATCAAAGTTTCTGCCAAAACCATCGGAGCCACATCTTTGCGTTCTTCAATTTGCATGGCAACGCCAACCAATGATGAATTCGCCTGCCCGTCGGACTGGACAAACAAGAAAGCAGCAAGCAAGCAAGCAAAGACACAGTGCAAAACCTTCCGGACGAAATTGTGCTATGATCCGTGGAATGTTGATAGTACCTCCTTGAAGCATGGATTTTGATGCTTTGTTACTTACCCCGTGCAGAAGAATGACCGGCGTCTCCAGATTGAACCCGCCAAGGTATGCATGGAACTCCTCCACAGTGGGGCATAACTCGTGAAGGCCGAAACGAAACACGTGTACCTTCAGATCCCAGAATCGAACCGCAGCGTGCAAGAGCTCAGGACGGATTGATACGTCCCGGATACGACGCAGCGAAGTCATCCGGTGACCCCGAAAGTTAAGCCATCCGATACCATCAAGTTCATCGAGCCAAGGCCGAACCAAAGCCGAGAAACTCATAATTGAGTGAGGGATGTAAGAGAACAAAGGGTTGTGGGTTTTCAGAGCCCAAAGGAGCTGTGAAAAAAAAAAGAAGCCATTTATGGTACGCATGGATAAGAAAACTTTTAAATTGATTGCCTCGTAAAGCGTGCCAACATTAAAAGACATGGAAAAATCCTCTCAAAAGCTTGAAAGAACCTCGAAGAAAGCAAGGCCAGGTGATTTCATTTTGAAAATACAGAACCCTCAGATGACGATGGGAAGGCATGCAGGAACCCAGAGGTCTGCAACAAAACTCAAAATTTTGGCAGTTTTAGAAGTGAGCCGTGCGGCTCATTTGGTTAGGCCGTATGGCCTATCTTGGCAAGCCGTGCGGCTAACTTTGTGGTGTTCATGACCAAATTTTGGCTCGGGCCACCATAAGTTGTTTTGGGTATATTTTGGGCACTTTTCCTATTCATACAACTGGTGATGAATGTTTTAAAAGCTGTGGGAAGAATCGATTTGAATTTCAAGCGGGCACTCCGAAAGCTCAGATGCGCCAAAACAGACGGCCCGAAATGTATCGCATTGCTCTTCTAGCATCAATGGCTCCAGCAAGCCACGCCAAACATTCACAAGGATATTATGGAGTTATTTGGTGGATTTTTACGGAAAACTCTGAGGTCCCGGAATGTCCAAGTCCAAAATTGCCCGACATCACCCAAGCGAGGGGCGCCGACGGATCGAAACGTGTCCGAGTGTCAAAATTCTTTATCCCATTCATTCGAGCAAGATATGGCATGTACTTGTAATGTGTTAGAAGCATCGTCTGGCAGACGTCATGTGAATTCAAAGTTTCGGGCACGATAGGCCACATTTTGCCTACGACGCGCAAATTTTCTTGTAAAGTTTTGAATTCATAGAGTCAGTTTGTATATACATGTTTCCCATTCCAATCCAAAGTTACATATTTTTCTCAGGGGCATATATAGCATATTATCAGCATTCAGTCACCCACAAAACAATCATGTGCAAAACTTGGCTTTTCTTTCAAAACGCGTCAGTGTGAATCATTCAAAGCATGACGAATATGTGCAATCTATATAAAAACTAAATGGCATCCATATCATAAGCGTAAATGTACATCTATCTAGGGCAATCTAGCCCAGCATCAAGAGCTACCACGGCTCGCAGGCCGTATCCATAAAACAGAAGAGTGGGGCAAACAGGCGCCCAAGTCAAAACTGAGCACGCAGGCTCATCCTAAAAACCACTACGTCGCCTCTTCGTGGGCTGGCGATGGCCGAGTGTCAGAAGTGGATCCTCCTCAGGTGTGTCCTCACTGCTGCTACTAGCACCACCGCTACTCTCTGCATCTCCCTCCCGGGGTAGCCACCGCTCTCCACGAGCCGAACTCTCAGGGACACCCTCTCTCTCAACAGAGGAACGCAGCACTCTGCCAGACGCTGGAATCACCAGCGGGACTGTAGACGGACCTCCACCAGCATTCTTCATCAAAGGCCTCCTACGAGGCGGTACAGAGGGAGGTACGTCCTGCACAAAAAAAAAGGGAAATCCGTTAGTAAAACGGTCAAAGCATTCAGAAAATTCTAAAAGCAAAGCAGAATGAATACCTGGTCCGTCTCACTAACGGGAAAAGCTCTACGGGTACGTCGGGACCTACGACGTCCACCCGGCTCGCTGCCTCCAGCCCCGCGGTCACTGCTAGTACCGCGACCACTACTACTGCCTCCGACACTCCGCCCTCCGCGGCGACCTCCTGCTCTACCTCTCGTCTCACTGCCTCCGCGGCCACCTCCTGCGCCATGACTACCACCAGTACTTCGGCCGCCTCCCCGGCCAGCTCTACCGCCACGTCCGCCACCAGCTCCGTCATCCCCGCCGTCGTCATCTCCACCAGCATGGGGCACAACGCCCGGCTCTACTCTCGGGTGCACCTCTGGAGTCCCGCCAATAGTCAGACTCCGAACCAAAGCCTCCAGGTCTCGCACCAACTGAACAGCAGACGCAGCCCAGTCCGCCGGGATCTGCAAGCATTAGCAGGTAACATGAATAACTGCTTAAATAAAACATGAAATCTAAAGCATTTCTTGTTTTCAAATTTCAGGATTACCTCTGTCGCTGTAAGAGTAACTGCTGGAGTGACCTCAGGAACCACCACATACCCCATACTCCCGTTCGGCAACATCACGTCAATCTCTCTCCTCAGAACAAGCAGTACTGGACCCTCCACAGGTGCAGGGGCAGCTAAACGGGTCTCCATATCCAGATTATAAGCCAGAGTACTCACCACATAACCGTCATAGTCCTCCGAGGGGCTGAAAACCAACTCTGTGTCCAGCACCGTGAACGCCTCTACCTCAGCCAAGGTATACTCCTGTGTCCTCTGAACAAGCGGCGGAAGAGGACCCGGCACTCTGAAGTGGTCTAAACCCAGAGACTGGCGTGTCACCCTCTCACCCAAGTACCACTGCCACCCGTATGGAGACTCCAACAAAACGCGCCCTCGCGTCACCGCCCTGCTCCGAGTCAAGTAAGGAGCACTCAACCTACCCCACACATCCCAGTTCACCTGCAAGGAATCACGGGTCACTTTCAAGTCAGTAATGGAATCAAAGTGCTCAGGAGAGAATCCAGAAAGCCTAGAATCATACCGTCTCTCCCCTGGACTGGTCCAAGAAAACACGGAAGAACCTCAGCTGCCCCTTCTTCCCACCTTTCCCGACATGCTCCTTGACCCACTTCACCGCCCGCGGAAGCACACGTTTGTCCGCGTGAGAGTTCTCTGGAGCCGGCACTCCAAACACCTCATAAGCCCATACCTGCATTTTTTCAAAGAAGTTCATCAGTAACAGGAATGAAAGAAGCAATGCATGGAGTATCTAAACTTAAAGGAATAACATGACATACCTCCAAGACCCTCCAGTAGCCTCCAAGAGTGTTCGCCGCTCCGCGAACCACTGAGCCCAGGAAACAGTAAAGGGTGCCCAAAGCAGCTCCACCCCAGTCAAAATGGCCCACTGTCCTCAAATCTGCCAAAGCAAGTAGCCAACTCAGGTGCACCGAATTCTGCCTATTCGGAAATAGCGCAGTGCCAAACAAGAACAGCAAATAGGCTCTCGCCATCTGTGCAGCCTCAACTAGAGACCCCGGCTCGTGGTCCCATATCGCCGGCAAGTGGTCGCACCTCACCATCGCCTCATCTCCAACCTCTCTCCCGAGAAAGTGGCGCACGACCGCCCGGTCCAAGTACAAACCGGAGTCGAAAGGTATCGGCTCGCCACCGACTCTCAGCCCTGTAGTCGCAGCAAAGTCCAAAGGGGTGATCGTCATCTCCCCAAACCGAAAGTGAAAGCTATTGGCGGTGTCCCACCAATGCTCCATCAGGGCCCTCAACAACTTCCGGTCCGTCTGGGTGGGCAGCAAAGTACCAATAAAAACAGTGAAGCCAGCTGCATCCACCAACTCTCTCGCACTCAGAGGCAACCTCCTATACTGAGACAAGCAGTCAGACGGTCCGCCATATCCCAGAAGAGAACGATCCACCTGTTTCAAGAGCATTGCACAAATTCAGTCAGTAAAGCAGCAAAGGATATGCAACAATAAAAGCAGTTCGAAAGGGAAAAACATGAATAAACAGCACTCACCAGAGGTCTGCTAGAAGTGTGTGTTGACGGGTCGCGCAAGATCAGCGACTCGGGGTAAAGCGGCAACCGTGGCTCGTACACCTCACACCCCACCGGTACAAAGAAGTGAACCGGAGGATCGTAAGTCTCGGGGACAAAGGGCTGTCTGCCCCTCAGAGCCAGCTGAACCTCCTCAACTATGGTCACACGGACCACCTCCTCCGCCTGCACCTCTGCCTGCTAAGGCTCGCCAACCAGTGGCGTCTCTCCTACCAAGACCTCGCCCAACTGAGGGAACTGCTGCAAGTTCCGGGCCAAGGTCTCGTCTGGAGCCCCCTCCAAGGTATCTCCCAAAGTAGCTCCCGGAGCTCGTGAAGAACCAACCCGTGAAGGAAACAAGACCGGGTCAGAAGGTTCCTCTGTGTTAGCACTCTCCTCTACAGCCCTACCCGTACCAAGTACCCGGGTCAAACTCCTGAAAGCACGAGCAACAGGTACAACAGGGGCCGTCCCCTCAGCCTGTGCTCTCTCAGTCTCAACTCTCACAGTCTCTACTCTCTCCACCCCCTCAGTCTGTGCTCCCTCAGCACGTGCCTCCTCAGCCTGACCTCCCTCGCCACTAACACCTCCACTATAAAACGTCCCATCACCCATCTCCTCATCACTGCTACCACCCATCTCCCCGAGATCCTCCATAAACACGTCCTCAGCCTGCCTAATGGTGATCGGGATTCTAACAGAGGTGTCATCACCACTAACCAAGTACTCTCTCACCAAAATGGCACCTGCGACGTCCGAAAAAACCACACCACCACCACCAACACCCTCCTCAGCAACCCTCGGGTCAATCAGAACATCAACACCACCAACATTCATCTCAATCTTAGGCAAAGGTACATTTATATCAAGATCAATATGCATCGAACTACTGGAAGCAGTAACCGTACTTACCGGAATACCACCACTCCCTGTGGCTTCAATTGGCGCTGTCTCGGATAATCCGTCATCACCACCAATCGGCTCAACTGTGCGGACATGTGCGTAAGCCGCACGGGGCCCCTCAGCTCCAACTCCAACTGCCCGGGCCTCCCCCATGCCGGAGACAGCCGCACGGTATGCCTCCCCTCCAGATCCGCTCGCACGGTGCTCTTCATGACCCATTTCAGCACCAAATGAACTACCCTCTCTCGGTACCGACGCTGATGAACCGAAACCGGCGGCTTGGGCCACCGCCCCTTCTTCCGTAAGAATCGAAGCCAACGGGTCAACGCCGGAGGAAGAACTTGGACTCTGATTTTCGCCGGAATCGGCCATGGCCGACGCAAAGCTTTGATTTTCAAGCGTCGAACGGAATTTGGGAGGAAGAAAGCAATCGGACGAAGAAGAGGAAGGATGTTGTTTTGTTTTTCGAACTCGAAGTCTTTCAGTCACTATCCCCGAGATTTGCGAACGAAATAATGAGAAAAACCCAAAACAAACCGACGGTTACCGATTTGTGCAAAACCGCTTCGAATAGCCGCACAGTTCAAGAATCTCCACCGCACGGCTCAAAAGGATCAACCACACGGCTGAACCTTGCCTATCCTAACCGTATGGTACGCCTATCCCAACCGCACGGTACACCAATTCACGCCGCACGGCCCTCTCTCGAGGTACTTTCTAAAAATGAAGTTATCCCCTTTTAAAATCACACAATCAAATCATCAATACTCTCTTAAAAGTCCTCGATGGCATTTTCTATTTGCAAAATTACGTTTTTGAAAGTCCACCACGGCATTTTCCAAAATTCAGAATTATCGTTTTGAAAGTCCACAACGGCATTTTGAAAGTCCACCACGGCATTTTCCAAAATTCAGAATTATCGTTTTGAAAGTCCACCACGGCATTTTCCAAAATTCAGAATTATCGTTTTGAAAGTCCACCACGGCATTTTCCAAAATTCAGAATTATCGTTTTGAAAGTCCACAACGGCATTTCAAAAGTCCACAACGGCATTTCAAAAGTCCACAACGGCATTTTGAAAGTCCACAACGGCATTTAGAAAGTCCACCACGGCATTTTCCAAAATTCAGAATTATCATTTTGAAAGTCCACAACGGCATTTTGAAAGTCCACCACGGCATTTTCCAAAATTCAGAATTATCGTTCCAAAGACCTTTACGGCATTTAGCATTTTAACACTTTCATAGCCCTGAACTACGATTGGTCTGATCCCTGCAAATGGGGTACGTAGGAAGCCCTGTGCTCGACCATATTCTATTTATCTGTTTTTTCGTACTAGGGAGATCAAAATTGGGGCGTCTTCTTCTTCGACGCAACTTGCATCACAGAATGATGATTAAGTCTCGTCAAAGAGGGGCAATTGTAGACACCCCAATTTTTACCCCTGTATCCCCAATGATGAAAACGATGTTCAGTAAATACCTTGGAATTTTCTTGGAACAACTACTGAGAACTTCAGAGTCTTTGGACGAAAGTAACCCCAGCCGTACGACTCACTATGAAAGCCATACGGTTCACCCTCCCATAATCAAGCCGTGTGGTTCATCGGAGTAAGCCGTGCGGCTAATTCTGTAAGCCGTGCGGTTTCATTCCAGAAAATATTCGTTTTCTGCCAGCAGAAGCATCTCATCATTTCTTGGCAGATATTCTTACTCATTTTTATTCGTTTCTTCGCTATATAAACACTCCTATTCTCTCATTCAAAGACACACAGCAACACCCCCCATCCCGGCGACACGCTGATAAATTTCTCAGTCAGTTTCCGTCCGAAATTCTGTCCAAACTTCCCAAGAAACTTCGAGTCCATTCCATTTCTTTCGTTCAAAACCTCCCAGTAACCTTGCTGTACGTGTTAAATCCATCCCTCAGGGAGTTCAAAACCCAAGTTCTCTGAAGTTCACAACCGTTCGAAAATTTCCAGCAAAGGTATTAATCGCATTTCTCTAGCCGGGTTCGAAACCTTGGCCTTTGAGGGGATCCTCCCGGGTTTAGGGTGACTCTAATAGTCATCCCTAGGCTCGGGTGGTTTAAAATTTCATAAAAATCAAGTTTTGTAAACGAAAATCAGTTTCTGTTCGAAAAACAAAATTTCGAAAAAAATTTCAAAAAGTAAACCGTACGGTTCACTTAAGTGAACCGCACGGCCCACTTATGCAAGCCGTACGGCTCACTTGTGCAACACGAGAATTTCCTCTGTTTTTCCCCTGTTCACGCTCTGTTTTCTTGATTTTCTGTTTATTGCATTTTCACCCTTTACTTCTCTATTATTGCTATTAAGTCCTTTGTTTAATTTTATTTCCGTTATAGTTTTATTTATTTTTATTTCTTGTTATTTGTCTGCTTAATCGTCAAAGTTTTCAATAAAATGTTTTCCAAAAATCCCACAAAATTTAGTAGAGACCGGGGATTTCCCGGGCGAGCGGGGTGCTTTTTAATAAAACCTTCCCCGTTCGTAACCTGGCTTCCGAATCCAAGAATCTCTTTCGCAGATCAAATCCTTTTCCAAAAACGGCACGAGAGTCATATTCATTTTTCGAAACGGTTTCTCGGGTACCCAAAATCCTTTTCTAAATAAATCCCGGGTGGCGACTCACATTTTCTGTTTTCCTAGAGCCGCGCGTGGATCCGACCGTCCACACCCATCCATTGATATCCTAAGGATTTCATATCTCACCCATATCCCATGGGAATTTTATATCCCATCCATTTATCTCCGGCCAAACAAACGAGGCCGGGAGAAAAGAAGTTTGAGGAAGCAGACGCCGAGCCATGTCCGACTTCATTCCTGAAGGTGTCATGGTTGATATCCTCTCCAGACTCCCAACCAAATCCCTAATCCGATTCAGGTCTGTTTCCAAGCTCTGGAATTCTTTGATTACCAGCCCTAAGTTCATCAATTCCCACCTCAATCAATCACTCACTAACCCTAAAAACAGCTACGATAATCTCCCACTTGTAATAGTCAGGCAATGCATTAAGAGTGCCCCTCCTCAAGAAATCAAATTAGAGCACTACAAATTATTTATTGATGCTGGTGAAGAAGGTACTAACACATTTGATGAATTTCTAGAAATCCCGTTCCCACTCAAGAGCCGTCGTCTTCGCTTTTACGCCTTAATGGGTTACGTGAAAGGTTTGTTCTGTGTTTTTGAACAAGACAATTTTTTCCTTTGGAACCCGTCCATTAGAAAGTCCATCAGCCTTCCCAAGCCTGGCATTACTGAAAAGACACATGGCATCTTTGTGGATTATCTAGGGTTTGGATTTGATTCGCAGAGTAATGATTATAAGCTGGTTAGAATAGTAGACCTTTGTGGAACTGAACTCTCTGTCGTTGAGGTTTACTCCCTTAATGCAGGCTTGTGGAAAGTAAGTACCAGAGCGAGCGACTCTTTTCCCCCCGGGTATTATTTGGAAACCCCTTCCGCTTATTTAAAAGGGGCTATTCATTGGGCAGCAGAACCTCTGAGGCATAACAATGATGCATTGGTTTTGTCATTTGATTTGAGTGACGAGGTGTTTAAAACGATTTCATTGCCAAGTGATCTAGCAAGTGCCAGATTTGTCATTGAAGCTTCAGTATTTGGAGGATTGCTTTCTCTGATATGTCATGATAATTTTGTTCGTGAAAACAAGTCTTGTTCCATTTGGATAATGAAAGAGTATGGCATGGTTGATTCTTGGTATAAGTATGTCAAAATTGATCTAACTGGAGGAATTAATGGGGTAATAGGTATCCGAAAGAATGGTCATATATTATTGGAGGGAGAAAAACCAAGGCCTTGGGAGCTTTCTTCATATGACCCGCGGAATAAAGAAATCAAGAAGTTGGGAATTAAGGGTACTGCAGGCCTTTTTCATGTTGATACTTATGAGGAGAACCTGATCTTACTCAACAAAACAGATGTCCCGGTCTCTAGCAGGGGATGGCACAGGAAGAGGAAGGCAGGTAAAGGCATGATTCTACTCAAGTTTCATCATTTCTTTTATCAGTATTAATTGTATCCTATGCACAATACATACAGAACTTTATCAGTGCCTGTATTTCAAAGCCTAAAATGGTAGTTTTGGACGACATTTTTTGGAATGTGATCTTTTACTTTTTAGAGGTATTGCTTTGTTTTTGCTAAGGTTTTGCATTGTTTTGCTCTTGAAGTTTCTCCTTGGTTTTTGCATGAGCAATATGCACTAAGGAAATAAAGGATTGAGAAGTATCCGGAGTTGCATTTTGGACATCATGTTTTTTGGAATGTGATCTTTTACTCATTTAGAGGTATTCATAGTTTTTTGTTAGGTTTTGCATTCTTTCACTCTTGAAGTATCTGCATGAGCAATGATGAGGAAATAAAGGATTGAAAATTGCTTGGGCCGAGTTACAAAGTCTGGATTTTGGCGTAGGGGTAGATATACGAAAAAAAAATTCAAATTAAACAAAGATAAATTTTTACTAACTCACACCCACCCACCCACCCACCCACCCACCCACCCACCAAAAAAACACCAATACATATGAAACTAAACATGTTTCTAATATCAACTCAAAAGATATTAATCAATCATCTAAAAATCTTCGACTTTTGTTGTTATTAAAAGCATCATTTCATTATCTTTCTCAATATAAGTGATCAAGAAATTTGCCAAATCCGACCAAGAAAGGCATGGGAGAGTCTTGGGGCATTGCTTGGGCCAAGTTAAGTAAAGACTGGCTACAACGAAACTAAACAATAAACATGAAAACTTCCCTCTTAACATCACTACACTCTTTTTAATCCATGTAAAATATTCTATTTTTGCCTTGGTTGTGCTTTTTTATTGGGCGCAGCTTTTCCAGGCCATACTCTTCTTAGAGCATTTCGATGATTTGTTGAATCTTATTAGGTGAGCCTCATATGTTCGGATTTTCGTAAGTCGATAATAATAATAATCCTCCATCCTATTGTAAAGTCTTGTCTTCACACATTTCTGCCTTTGATTGTGCTTTTTTATCGAAAAGATGATATATCGCGCAGCTTTTTTTCCAACACTTCACTCAACTTTGAAATAATTGACATTTTGAAACTTCTTACATCAAGCATAATTTTGAATTGATTTTTACTTTTCTTGCTCATCTTGGATAATACTTCTTTGCAAGGCAGCCTGTTCAATGTTGAATGATCTAAAGCCATCGCGAGAATCTAGAGATGTGCTGAGAATGAGCAACTCTATTGTATCTTCCTTAAACCGAGTGCTCAATTCTTGCAATTGAGAATCGACTGTTTTGAGAGCTTCCAATTCTTTTGCTCTTTTCTTTTTCCTTCACTTTGATGTCCACATACCACGTTAAAGAATTTTGGGCTTCCAAAATTTCAATGAGCAAAATTACTTCGCGTACGCAGGCGTGCGTACGCAATATGTACGGACGGTGTATCTTAACCGTCCGTGCATGAAATCAATGGTCCGGATTTTAAATAAACTATTTGCGCGAATAGTTATAGTTTATTTAAAATTCGGACCATTGATTTTTGAGATGGACGGTTGGGATGGGTTGCGTATGCGTCTTGTCCGTACCCATAGCGGCGTTCTTCAGTGAGCCTTAGTTTTTTAAAGTGAAAGATGTCGGACATGCTTGTGTGTCTTCTTCAAACAAAACTACGGCTTGTAAATTGTAGAGGAAAACCTCACGTTTATCTATATTTAATCGTGAACTAACAAATGTAAAAATAATTAAATAAAGACAAACACTTTGTTCACTTTACGTTTCTAAAATTTTTTCCAAAAAGATTATTTTCTCATTTCTCATTTTTCCAATCATTAATTACATTTCTCTCTCTCTTCATACACTTCTCTCCAATTATTATTCTCATTTCTCTATTTATCTCTCTCCAATTATTACACTTCTCTCTAATTATTACTTTTTCCAAAAACCCATCCAAACACTATCTCAAAAATATTTCTCAAAATTTTCTTCTCAAAACTCTCAACCAAACAAAGTGAAAGTGATTTCATGGGACGGAGGGAGTAAATAAAAACACAGAGTGATTTTATCAACCCTCTTAAAGCTCACTTTCACTCAAGTGATTTTATCTAATGTACTCTCTCTGTCCCATATTATTGGTCTTCTTTAGCTTTTTGAACGTCTAAAATAATTGTTTATATCTCATAATGTATGATTTTTTTTTGTCATTCTAACAATTTTGTTTAATACTCCCTCCGTCCCTTTTTAAATTATACCTTTGGGAACCTAATAAGATAGCAATTACAACCCAAAAAGTAATAAGTACTTGGCCATGGACTTGGAAACCTCCTATTTTCCAATAGAAATGTTGACCTCACCAATTGCATAATCAAAAGCAAAAATGTAGCTAAAGTTAGCAATGTGTGACTCAAAAGTGTTCACAGTGGAATAATCATACTCCTTTTCGTCCCAAATTGCTTGTCCCTTACACTATTTTAAAGTGTTTTAAATTGTTAGTCCTCTTTGAAAAGTCAAAACAAAATTTTTTCAATATTCCAAAATAGCCCCTTTACCAACAACAATTGTTTCATTCAAAAGTAGAAAATATAAAGGCATTGCTGAAAATTAATGAATCTGTTCAATGCTAATGAATTTATTGAATGCAGTTATTGCATGTCTACTTAAAAAGTTGAAATTCTCAAAAGTGACTGGCAATTTGGAATGGAGGGAGTAGTAATTAACAAACTATGTTAAAAAAAAATACTAGTATAAAAACCTCTTAACCAATAAATAAATTTTGGCATTTGTGTAGTCAAAGTTGACAACTTTTATGCAAAGACCAAATTTAATGGACCTTAAATCTACTCAATCAAGTACACCATCATTACCTAAAAACCTTCTCTCTTTTCTCTCTCTCATTCTCAACAATGTTTCCAAAAAATTATTTTAAATTTTTTTCACTATTCAATACTCCCACCATCCCTATTAGTGCATGTCAACATTTTCATTTTGAGTTGTCCCTTAAAAAATGAATGTTTTGAAAAGTTAATGGGTAAAAGTTTGTACGATTATCATTTTGCTTTTTTAAAAAGTTAGCAAGAAAAGAGTTAATGGGTAAAAGTGGAGAATAATCTTGGAAAGTGAAGGAAAAAGTTGACGTAAAAAGTGTAAAGTGGAGGTAAAAGTTGATGTGAAAGGTGTAATGATGATGTTTGTTTAATAAGTTGGATTTACAAATTAACAAACTTAAAAAGAGACGAAGGGGGTAATAGTTTTTTTTCCTCGAAAACTATTATTATGAAAACTGGGTTTTTTTCAAAAACAATTTTTCCCCAAAAACTATTATTTACTTTATTATTTTTTCCCAAAAACTGTTATTTTGATAACTTTTTTTCGTCGAAAAATGTTATTTTGGTAGTTCGAATTCAACCAATCCGTATGGTGTGATTTATTCTCAGTACTCATTCATAACATTCATAACAGACATCTTTTAATATAAGTATTTGAATGTTCTCAAGCTCATTCCTAAAGCACAAATGCTGATAATGTGTAAACCTTAGAAAGGGTATTTGCCTTGCATTTTCTCAATTCCTTTCGTGACTTAGAGGAAAATTTTAAAAATAGTCCCTTCATTAAAAGTAATTTTGGTAGGTACAAAGACAAAAATTCTTTGAAAAAACTGAATCCAAAAGTAGCCTGGATGATCATAATAAAGTACTAGTAGTAAAACATAAAGAGGAAAACAAGCCGTGGAGGATAGAAATAAATGAAGAAACGATTTTTAAAGGAAATAAATATACATAGAGCATATTTATTTATTCTTTTTGATTGGTAGAAAAAAAAAAGATAAGGAAAATATAGAGAAAACAAGGGATCCGGATCCTCTATGAGGATTTCTCTGTGAGGATCTTGTGAGGGTTTTGTTGTGGGTTTGACAACACAACAAAAAGGGATCTAATGGCTCATAGCCTCCTTCCTTGTTTCTAAATCAAAATTCTTGGACTATGATTATATTTTCACTGAAAAAATTCTTGGATTATAAATGAAATACGTAAAAGTGTTTGAATAATATCTTCATAATATATTTTGTTTAAAATCGAAATGATAATTGACTCAGATCAAACACCCTCGTAACCAATTTTCATTTATGTTTTATTTGTTCATCTCATATGTGACATTATGCGGTTGACGTTGATCCTCAAAAAAAAAAAAAAATTTTGAACATCATATTGATCCTCTATTGACTAAAAAATTTTCGATCATGAAATCAAACATTATTATCCAATTGATTAGGTGATAGAAATTTGATAAAACGAAGCATTTTTCGAAACAGACGTCGAAAAGTACTTGATTAGAATATAAATTTTGGATTATATAAAATAATTATCGTAATTATCTGTTTCCTCTTTTTGCATTACATTTCCAAAATTCAACGATTTTAAAACATTTATGCTAAACGTACAACTCATTTTACAAGGTTCACGTGCAACTCATTCTTCCTCGAGCAATTTTGAGGAAGAACACACAGAGCCATGTCCGACTTCATTCCTGAAGACGTCGTGGTGCATATCCTCTCCAGACTCCCAACCAAATCCCTAATCCGATTCAGGTCTGTTTCCAAGCTCTGGAATTCTTTGATTACAAGCCCTAATTTCATCAATACCCACCTCAATCAATCACTCACAAACCCTAAAAACAGCTACGATAATCTCCCACTTGTAATAGTCGGGCATTGCATTAAGGGTTCCCCTCCGAAGAAATCAAATTAGAGCACACACAAATTATTTATTGATGCTGGTGAAGAAGGTACTAACACATTTGATGAATTTCAAGAAATCCCATTCCCACTCAAGAGCCGTCGTCTTCACTTTTACTTCTTAATGGGTTATGTGAAAGGTTTGTTTTGTGTTTTCGAACAAGATAGTTATTTCCTTTGGAACCCTTCCATTAGAAAGTCCATCACCTTCCCAAGCTGGCATTACGAAAAGACACACGGCTCCTTGGTGGATTTTCTAGGGTTTGGATTTGATTCGCGGAGTAATGATTACAAGTCAAGTTAGAGTTGTAAGCCTTTCTCGAACTAAACCGTCCGAAATGGAGGAGGTCAATCTTGTTGAGATTTACTCCTTAATGCGAGCTTGTGGAAAGTAAGTAGTAGAGCGAGCGACTCTTTTCCCCCCGGGTATTATTTGGAAACCCCTTCCGCTTATTTAAAAGGGGCTATTCATTGGGCAGCAGAACCTCTAAGGCATAGGATTGATGCAGTGGTTTTGTCATTTGATTTGAGTGACGAGGTGTTTAAAACGATTTCATTGCCGAGTGATCTAGCAAGTGCAAGCGACATGGAAACTTCAGTAGTATGGGGATCTCTTTCTCTGATATGTGAAGATACTTTTGATCGTGCGAAGAAGTCTTATTCTATTTGGATAATGAAAGAGTATGGCGTAGTTGATTCTTGGTATAAGTATGTCAAAATTGATCTGACTGGAGGAATTAAAGGGGTAATAGGCATTCGAAACAATGGTCATATACTATTGGAGGGAGACAAACCACGGCATTGGGAGCTTTCTTCATATGACCCGCGGAGTAAAGAAGTCAAGTTGTTTTGCTCTTGGATTTTCTCCATAGTTTTTGCATGAGCAATGATGCATGGAGGAAATAAAGGATTAAGAAGTATCTGGAGCTGCATTACTATTGTCCCACAAGTTAGACCGGTCACAGATGTAACACAACAAAGGCACACTGACATGAGATATTCTTAAAATCAGGATTCGATACATCAAGTTTTTTTTGTTCCATAAATACTATGTATGACTCCAAATTTGCTCCTGATTGCCATGTTGCATATGGATTCCTTTATTGTGTTATTAATATTGGGAGATTTCATTCTCCCGATTTTAATGAACTAGGTAAACTAGTAACACTGGGTTAGTTTGGTCATGAAACAGATGTTGGGCTCCTTGATTAGAATATGGATCGGGGTTCGATGGAAGAAAGATGATTGAAACTTTCTCGACTCAAGAAAACCTTAAGTTGCAAATGCATTCATATAGTGTTAAGATATAGTTAGATTTTATACTCTAGGAAAGAAGCGTGAACAATAATATTTACTGCCAAGTGTAGAATGCATTTCCATAAAGGAATTTGAAGATTGTCCTTACCTTGTATTCATTCCAATGGGATTGCAACTTCTTGTTTTGTGAAATGGTTTTAAGCATTTCTTATGTTTACCTCAACTATGCAATACGCATCGTTCACAAGCGCTTTGAATTAGTTTGTCTTGAATAACAATTTTTTTTTTTATTACGAACTTGCCCAAAGCACTTTTGCTCGAATGGGGGCACTAGCTACTGATGCTAAATGGTATTCATTCTGATTGGATTGCAGCTTCTATGAAATGGTTTTAAGCATGTCTTATGTTTATGTAAAAGTGTATCTGTACAGGCAAAGATACACTTTCGCAGGCAACATGCCCACCTTCTCTGCACTACATAGTGTTGTGCACGACAGACACCCTCATTCCCCATATTTGATGATAAAAAGGTTCCTCGCCTGACAGACAGCGAGAACGAGAGACCTGTTCTATAAAATTGGTGCTGGGTTGGGATATTCAAAGCCAAGACGAGAGCATAAACACCGCCCATTACAACCACTGTCGCCACGGTGTCCTGTACAATTGCACCGCCGCCGGCAAGAGAGACGGCAGTTCTCTGGAAGTCAAACGAGTGGCGCCCGCTTTTAGGGGCAGCTAGGGACCAACGGTAGACACCTCCATCGCCATCGACGGTGGCCCAAGCTCGCCCGGAGAGCAGAGGTGGTCTAGTGAGGAGAGAAGAGATGGGGGTTGTGAGGTTGGATGTGGCATCGGAGGAGAGTGATTGAGCTGTTTTTAAAGGATAAGACGGTGGTTGTCCTGGCTGCGGTGGAAAACACACCAAGCTTATGTGCAATAAAAACAACAATGCTATTTCAGTTGCACAATTCTTTGTTCCCGAATCCTCTGTTTTCATGCTATTTCAGTTGCACGATCGCGTAAGAATCTTTTGTGCGGTCCTATGGCTGAAATCACACGGGAACAATTATTGAGATATTTTTTGTACATGTGATTAGACCTCCTAGTGCTCCATGAACTTTTTCTGATTACATATCCGAACATACGGAAGCAAACTGTGAAAGTGAAATTTGAGCTTGATTTATGGCGTATCATTTACTGCAGGTACCTAAATGGCTAAATCTGTATAGTGAGGTTTATTATGCTGACTTCATACCTAATTATTAGAGAAAACAATTCCACTTATAGCACATAAACAATAAGTCCAGTATTCTAGTCCCTTTGGATCAATATCATCACAAATAACTTTGCATACAAGAAGTAGAATCCAAAACGAAGAGTCTAATGTATCCCGAAAAAAACATGTATTGTATTATGTCCTGATACATCATGATGAGATTTGGCATTTTGAAAGTACGATGAGAAAAGGTGAATTGTTCTTGAAACATGATAAAGCTGTTTGGTAAGTTTCAAAATGCATGGATGAAACAGAAGCCAGTCTCTCAAGCTTACTTATTTTCTGTTGCAATGATGGCTCTTTAGCCAAACGAGTGTTATTTCACTTATAATGTCAACTGCAGGCAGAAATATGCAGAACATATACTTGCAGCCACAAAAGGGGCTAAACTTTCTGCGAGAGACCACACAAAATCGCTTTGTTCATGTATCAGTTGCTTGAGTTTCTCAAAGAAAACATGCGGATAGAAGCCTAGTACGTATATTCATATCAATGTATGCATGTGTGTATGCATTTGTGTATGAATGTATGCATGTATGCTTTCTCTCAACATCACATTGCTTAATATGAAACGCAAACATACATGTGGTTGTTTATTCATACATACATATATCCATAGTTCGGATGAAATACAAAGGGAAACCAATTACAACATCATATGAGTTGCAACCTACACCTTCTACTCATCCACAGCTATATGCAACTCACCAGAAGCAGCTGTCTCATTATTGGATGAAGCAACAATAGCCGGTGGGTCCTTTTGCTTCATGAAAGCGCGCCATTCATCGATATAAGCAGCTCCATCGCCACTGAAGTTTGGCAGTTGATGACGTCAAAGGAATTCTAGAATCTCTTCAGTTTCGCCAAGAAGAGAAGCCGCATGCCTGACACTCTTCTCTCGTTCCTCTATTGCGCTGGAATAGCATTTTAGAACAATAACACGAGGTAAATTGGTAAGGCAGGCACCCAAAATATCTGCAATCATGATGGACAATTGCTCGAACAAGTTGTCATCCGTTTGGGCATTCATACTGCTTTCATAGTCCTTCAATATAGTTCGGCTAATGATGTGCATTGAAGTAGCCACTACAACTTTGGAACTTCCGGTAATGCTTCTTTGAAACTCAATCGCTGTCTCATCTAGTGTTTGAAGAATCTCCTTGGTGGTTTTTCCTTCAAGAGCAAGTTTCCGTAAATCCTTGTCCAACCACTTGCCATGAAGTTCGATTCCTCCCCACGCGACATCAACAGCGTGTTTTCTGCTCAACAAATCATCTCCTTTGATACTAAGACTTTTCTCTACGAGGCGGGCATACGAAAGGCCTTCACTCACGCTTTTTATCAACCGTTCCACCGTACGAATATCAGTGTTGGGAAGTGCAATAGCAATGCTGGTTAAGGTCACCACAAGCAGGGTCCAACAGTTCTGAACCTGGCTACCGTCAAAACCTGCGACCCCTTTGAAGCCATCATTGTGTTTCTGTAACAGCTCAATTAGATATTTTGGCTTCTGATTTCTACCCATCTGAATCACTTTATTCACTTCATGAGCGAGGTTCTTCAAAATCTTTGTGGGCAGCTTCACCTCACCTTCAAGTTGCAGAACATAATCACTAAGATCTAGCTCTGTACCTGAAGTTTCAGGTCCTGAACTTTCGTGATTAGATGAAGCGCTGAAGCTAGATATCAGGTTCATGTTCAACCTTTTGCAGTAGTAGTAACAGGAAAAGAATGGGTGTACAAAGATAGTGGAGATGAACAGAACCGATTTGCTGGCTACCACAATCCCGTACTGGACACCTATACACAAGTCCAGTGCCAGATTTTTTATACCTTCGACAAGTATTCGGCATTTTACTCCTCGAATTCGTAAGGGTAATGGTCTTTCTTTCCACTCGATCAGCCTTTGGATTCGGTAGTCTTCTACTACTTTCAACTTATTTTGGTGGTTACCGTTATATAGGTTTCTGTAGTTGAAGCTGATGGCAGTAAACCATCTAAATGTGGGGGCAACAGTACCCACAGCCACACCACAGAACTGAATCCATAGAATAAATATGGTGGACCAACGATAATTCGAACTAATGCTATCCCAAGGTTTCCAATACTTCAAGTTCATTCGAATTTCTGCTTCAACTAATGTGAGTGCAGTGAGCAGACAGATTATCCCTGAAGTAGCACAGGTCACAGAACGCGCCATCACAAACTGGGGACTACTTGTTTCTGCCATCACCCAATATTTTTCCACCACTTCTTTCAATTTCTGATCTATTAGTTTCCCAGTTTCCTCTAATTTTTCCCCATTAGAAATTGTTTTGTGCAATTCATCGTACTTCAACTCCAAATATCTTTTAGTGGTAGGAACCGTCAAAACCGAGAAACTCAATGTTACAAACAAAAAAAGCATGGAACTAATAACAAATATTTCTTCAGCCCATATACTCATATCAATTGCTGTAGTAGCCATTTGGATGCACGCATTTGCTATAATGGTGATCACAAGAATACCCAGGGCCACAACATTCACAAGACTTGCATTATTATCCATGGATGCAAAAGAAGTTAGGAAGTTACCCATTACGGTAATCACCAAAACGGTGCTGCCAAGCTTTGCGACTGTGTCTGTTGGGTCTATCATAACTGTGGTGAGATCCACAGGAAGCTTTGTTGCCACAGCTAATATAGTGAGGGAAGCAGCATTCATGGTGAAAAACTTGCATGGGAACCAAAGCTTTTTATGGCGTATTCCTTAGATGACATCTCCGGCCATGGCAACTGAACAGACAAGAGATGCTGGTGCAATATACACGCCGACCCATGGCATAGGAGCATCGACCATGTCCTGCCTCCGTGACATAAGTTCCTGCTTCATCCGGAACACAAAATCATCACCCGCGCTCATTTTCCTTCACCCTTCGATTGTATGTTTTTGTGCTGGTTGTGTAAAGCTGCAAGATTTGAGCTCTGCTTTTGTTTTTTCAGTGAATTTATCTACATAATACAGTGTAAATGACTGGACACAATTTTTTTGGTTCCTTTTGTGGTCCTTGTTATCCGTGGATTGAAAGACTTTGATAATACTTGAGTTGACTGGAGTCTACCTTCATAAATGTAAGACTGTGCAGAAAAAGTGTATTTTGGGAAGTGATTTTTTAAGGTGCTTTGACAGATTCGGTTCGATCATTGTATCTTGAGCGTAAAGGGAAAATATTAAAGGTTCATAACCATTTGCTTTATTGAAAGGGTGCTGTGCACCCCAATGCACAGCACCGTGCTGTGCAGCCTTATGGCGTGGTCGCGTCGACATCTTTTCAATGATCGGAGACGTTCACCGCGTAGAGCTCGTCGAGTACTACAAGTGTGCCAAAAATCAAGTCGATCGAATATCTTTAAGTGCCTCATCGGAATACAAATAACTTAAAAAGTGGTTTTGATCCCGTGTTTGTATCCATTTGTGTTCCATTTCTTTTTAAGTTATTTGTGTTCCGATGAGGCACTTAAAGATATCCGATCGAGTTGATTTTTGATACACTTGTAGTACTCGACGAACTCTACGCAGTGAACTTCCCCGATCGTCGGAACGAGGCTGGACCCGCCGTGCCATGGCTGCACAGCACGGTGGTGTGCATCCCATGCACAGCACCCCCCAAGGTCGTGAAACAAGATACTTTTATGGAAAGTGGAAACTCTCAAGCCCAAAACTCAAAGGGGATAGCCTGAGAACAAGAAAAAAAAACTAACAAACACCAAGTTGTCACTACAAAACTGCCCCAACACTAGCCAAATCTAAGAGAACAAAACCCCAACCAAAACAAACACAAGAACATCGGTTTTAAGGATGGCATGGATCTTGATGGCTCCCACCGGAAGAAAACCGACCTGTAAGTATCGAACAACACATTTTCATTTCACAAAACCCACTTTTCGAGATTGAAGATGTTGGAATTGAGTTATTTTATACCGCAATTGACCTACTTTATATATAATAATCTTACCATTATAATGGTGATAATGGTGGTTTTCATATAAGTAGAGGCTAGGGCACACGCGATGCATGTGCAAGTCGACATGTGACAAAAAGATTGGCACAAAAGCTATTGACTTATTTTTTTAATCGCATGGGCATCGCATAATTTTTTTTGGCAAACAAACAAACTGTAAACATCACCCAATAAAAATAATGCGATGCACACCCAATCAAAAAATAAGCCATTAGCTTTCGTGCCATTTTTTTTTCACATGCCGACTTGCACACGCTTCCCATGTGCTCCAGGTCTCTAGTTGATAATAATAAAAAAGAAGAAAATTTGTCATTTGTAAAGAAGAAAATGATAGTTGAAGGGGGAAGGGAGTTCAATTGGTAGTTGAAAGGGAAAGCAAAAAAAAAAAAAGTAATAGTTTAAGGGGCAAGTAAAGTAGATCTTTAAGCCAAAAGACTAATAAGGCCTTGGGAAGAACTTTTCCGTCCATCAATTGGATGGAAAATGTAATTTGTATTTATTAAAGAAAAAAATGATAGTAGAAGGGGGAAGTGTGTTCAATTGAAAGTTCAAGGGAGAAGTAAAAAAAAAAATTTGATAGTTTATGTAGATATTTATCCCTATATAGAATTACTTTTGCTTATCCTTCATGAAGTGCTTCCCTGTGACTGTGAGTGTGTCATGAGAGTGCAACTTTTTACCTCATTTAGCATCTCCAAGAGACTCTCTACATGAGCTCTCTTGACTATTGTAGAGAGTTAAAATCAATTTTTAGGCTATGTTTGGAAGTTAGGGAAAGAAAGAGAAAAGAAGAGAAAATAATTAAGAAGAAAATTAGAGAAAAAATTAAAAGAGAAAATGGGAGAAAAGTTGAATAGGAATTTGAATATTTCACTTCCTCTTTTTAGAACCAAACAGAGCCTTTGCCCACTTTGGCTGGCTACCAGTGGCGAGTCGGGAAACCCTCCCTAGTCCAGACTCTCTCCTCCTCCTTCTCCAGTTCAGTTCTTTCACGCCAAAAATCATCCCCTCTCTCTCTCTCCTCCTCCTTCTCCTTCTTCTTCTTTTTCTTCTTTTCTTTGTGGCCTTCACCATAGAATCGATTTTCGAGGTTTCTTCGACGAGGGTTTTCTCATTTCTCTCTCTAACCGTAACGAATCAGTGTTTGATCGAAGAAGACGAGCCAGAACAGGCCCATCGCTCACTGGATCCGCATGAGGACTAACAACACCATCAGGTAATCTTTGGGTTTCGCTTCAATTTTGGGGTTTCTTCGGTTCCAATGTCGAAATTCCTTGGGGTTCAATTTTGGGGTTTCTTGTCCCCTTCATGTCCTGATCCCAATTGGATGAAAAAAAGATAAAAATTGTTTGCAAAATACTCTGCCTCTGTTTGTGGTTACTGGATATGAAGAGTTGAAGGAGTTGTTATCCAAGCAGAATCAATCTGGGAAAACTGCCCTTTATGTTGCTGCTGAATATGGCTATGTCCATTTTGGGAAGGAGATGAAGGAGAATCAATCATGCCTACCGATATTTTGTGAATATGGCTATGTCCATTGCAAGCAGAATATGCCGTTGCTAATGCTAGAATCTGTTTATTCCTTTCCCTTTGCATCTGTTGGTTCATTTTCCTATCCCTCTGCTTCTGTTTGTGTTTACTGGAGAAATTGTTTGGAAAATCAGTTTTTTTAGTTTGGATAGAGAGCAAGAATGGAGAGTAGTGTTGGAATGGTGGTGTGAAAAAGTGAATAGGAAAAATAGAATATGTACTTTTTTGGTACTTTCAGCTAGTTATTTTGCCTCTGAAACGTAATTCCCCCTTGGCAAAACCACTTTCCCAAAGCCGGACGGACCCTAACCCAAGAAGAAAAGAAGAAATTTTGAGGAAGAAGACAGAGAACCATGTCCGACTTCCTTCCTGAAGACGTCGTGGTGGATATACTCTCCAGATTACCAACCAAATCCCTAGTCCGATTCAGGTCTGTTTCCAAACTCTGGAATTCTTTAATCACTAGCCCTAATTTCATCGATTCTCACTTCAATCAATCACTCATGTACGAAAACAGCTACGATAATCTCCGACTCGTAATACTCGGGCAATGCAAAATTCGTGCTGCCTACATCAGATTAGAGCACTCTAAACTATTTATTGATACTGGTGAAGAAGATAACACATTTGATGAGCATTTAGAGATTCCATTCCCACTCAAGTGCCGTCTTCGTTATCAGTATCACTTTTTAATGGGTTATGTGAGAGGTTTGTTCTGCATATTCGAACACGATAACTATTTCCTTTGGAACCCGTCCATTAGAAAGTCCATAAGCCTTCCCAAGCCTGGGATTACGGAAAACACGCACGGCTCCTTTGAGGACTACCTTGGGTTTGGATTTGACTCGCAGACCAACGATTACAAGGTGGTTAGAGTAGTGAGTCTTTGTGGAACTAAAACATCTGAAGTGGTGGAGGTCCCTCTCGTTGAGGTTTACTCGCTTGATGCGGGCACGTGGAAAGCAAGTAGTGGAGCAGGTGACTCGTTTCCCCTTGGATTTAGACTAGAGCATACGGGATGTCCTTTCACTTGTTTAGAAGGGGCTATTCATTTTACAATACAGCATAGAGGGAACTGGAGTGCTACATTGATTTGTTCATTTGATTTGAGCGATGAGGTGTTTAAAACAATGTCGCTGCCAAATGGTCTTTCCAATGGGGATTTCACAACTACAGTATTCAGGGGACTGCTTTCTCTTTTATGCCACGATTATTCCGATCAAGTACACAAGTTTTGTACTGTTTGGATAATGAAAGAGTATGGCGTAGTTGATTCTTGGTATAAGTATGTCAAAGTTGATCTAACAGGAGGACTGATAAGGGTGATAGGTCTTCGCAACAATGGTCATATACTATTGGAGGGAGGCAAACCAGGGCCTTGGAATAGGGAGCTTTCTTCATATGACCCGTGGAATAAAGAAATCAAGAAGTTGGGAATTAATGGTGTTACAGGTCATTTTCATGTTGATACTTATGAGGAGAACCTTATCTTACTCGATAAAACAAATACTCCGGTGTCTAGAAGGGGAGGGAGAAGGAAGAGGAAGGACAGGTAAAGTATGATTCAACTGAAGTTTCATCGGCTGTGTTCGGTTGCACAGTTTAGTTTAGTTTAGTTTAGTTTTGATGATGTAAGCATGTGTAATAAGTGGAGAGAGGTAGAGAGAAAAGTGAAAAAGGTGATGATGTAATCAAAACTGGAATAGTGCCAAAACCGGAGCAAAGCTCCCAACCGAACAAGGCCATCATTTCTTGCATCAGTTCTACTGCAATGATCGAGGGAGGGAGGGAGGGTTTTTACCTTGCCATCATTTATTATCAGAGAATTTTTGTTTGAATACTGCAGAGTAAGGAAGACAGGTCAATGGTTATGTTGTTGTTAATGGTTTGTAAGGGCTACAGATACTACTTATGTTTATGTGAAACTGTTGCTATTTCTCTTTTTCAATATGCAGTGCTTCTACCCTTGTATCTGGTTTTGATATTGCTTTTGGATGTATGTGCCTCTGGTATTATGTTTTTCTGCTTTTACTGTTACTGTTAGAAGCTAGAGGGTGTTTGGGCTCAGCATATGCTACTCAATGCTTCTGCTGCTGGAAGGGGAAGTGTAGTTATCTGGTGGTGTTAATGGTTTTGGCAGGGCACCTACAATCGTTCTTTTAGGAATGGCATACGCGCGTTCTTTTAGGAATGGCATACACCAACAAATTAGGCTTTCTATAACGTAAGGTTATAGCGTTCTTTTAGGAGTGCTATTATAGAGGAGTAATTATAGCGTTCTCCAAGGCTAAAACAAAGGAAACAGACGGGAGGATCATATATAGCGTTTCATTAAAGGTAAATATAGCGTTCCATAAAAATAGGCGCGCCAATCTATCGCGCTCTAAATCGAACACTCTAAAAAATTTCAATTGATTTTTGCGACTTGCGCCATAATCGTGATATACCAATCGTACTCTAGCGATGAACTGGTGCGAGATTTCTCAAGCCTTGCAAACTGGGGCAAAATTTCTAGGGTTTCAATCGTCAGTATCAAGTTTGTTCCCTACTGATTTCTAGGGTTTTAATCCCCATGTATGTGCTCTATTTCTTCGATTAACCTTTGTCACTACTGATCTATGAAGCACCGATACTTCTACAGGTCATCGTATCCACGTGTCGGACACGGCGGGGACACGCCGTCGCCAAGTACGTATGTGGCGTGTCCCTTATTTTTATTTTTTTGAAATTTTTTGGAGGGCACAGCTGGGGACACGGAAGGGGCCAAATTTTTTTTAATTTTTTCAGGGGTAAAAATGTTATTATTAAGATGTTTGGGATAAAAAGTGTAATTAATCCTTCTTTAACTATTCCTATATATACACACATTTTGCAGGGAAAAAGTGTTTACATTTTATATATACGTTAAAAAGTGTTACATTTCGCAATTTAAGCATAGGAAAAAAAATACATCCATACATATATTAATGTATATATTTAATTTAATATATATAAATATTGCCGTGTCTCCCGCCATGTCTGTGTCCATTTTTTTAGAATTGTCATGTCTGTGTCCGTGCTACTTAGCTACTGATTGCCCAACATTCATGTTTTTCTTCTTCCTCATTTCCTAATCGGAGAAGAAACAAAACCATTTGCACAGTTTTCTGTTGGTGTTCAACTTGATGCGGCTCAAGTGGTAGATATTGTGGTTGATGGCGCTTGGCACAAAGATCGACTTGTTGGGGTTGCAGCTTGGTGTGCTAGTGGTCCATTGCAAAGCTTATGTGATCAAGGCTTTACATTCATTTGTGCTTCGTCTTCAACGGGTGTGGAGGCCTTGGCGATTTTGCAAGCTTTGAGATGGGCTAAATATAAGGGTCTGAGGTTGATTAAGATTTTAACAAATAGTTTAGAAGTTGTTTAGGCTTTATGTTGTATCTCTAATGCTTCAGTGTTTATTAGGAATGTTGTGTTAGATATTTTGGAGACTATGTCCTCTTTTGATTATGTATGTGTTGTTAAGGCCACCCGGCAAGATGTGAGGAGTGCTCACAAGCTTGCTCGGAGTCGCCTTTGTCCGACTTCATTCCTGAAGACGTCGTGGTGGATATACTCTCCAGATTACCAACCAAATCCCTAATCCGATTCAGGTCTGTATCCAAACTCTGGTATTCTTTAATCACTAGCCCTAACTTCATCGATACCCACCTCAATCGATCACTCATTTCCAAAAACAGCTACGATAATCTCCCTCTCGTTATAGTCAGGCAATGCATTGCCAGATTAGAGCACTACAAACTATTTATTGACACTGGTGAAGAAGAGAACACATTTGATGAGTATCTAGAAATCCCATTCCCACTCAAGAGCCGTCGTCTTCCCTATCATATCCCAATGGGTTATGTGAAAGGATTGTTCTGTGTTCTCGATCATGATAACTGTTTCCTTTGGAACCCGTCCATTAGGAAGTCCATAAGCCTTCCCAAGCCTGGCATTACTAAAAAGACCCACGGCACCTTCGTGGATAACCCAGGGTTTGGATTTGACTCGCGGACCAATGATTATAAGTTGGTTAGAGTAGTAATCCTTTGTGGAATTGACCGGCCCAAAAAAGTGGTCCTCGTTCAGGTTTACTCCCTTAACGCAGGCTTGTGGAAAATGAATCGTGGCGCGGGCGAGTCTTATCCCCTTGGATATGAAATACCATATTTTACATGCTTTACTAGTTGTTTGGAAGGGGCTCTTCTTTGGGTAGCAGAGGCTAGAGGGGATTCGCAGAATAAAGTGGTTTTGTTGTTTCATTTGAGTGACGAGGTGTTTAAAACGATGCCATTGCCAAATGATATTGCAACTCCAAGATGCGACATCAGACCTTCAGAATTTAGGGGATTCCTTTCTCTCTTATGTGTAGATGATATGTATTGTGCGAACAAGTTTTGTTCTATTTGGATAATGAAAGAATATGGCATAGTTGATTCTTGGTATAAGTATGTCAAAGTTGATCTAAAAGGACTCATCAGGGTAATAGGTATTCGCAACAATGGTCATATAATATTGGAGGGAGACAAACCAGGGCCTTCACCTTGGGGGGTTGGGGATTGGGAGCTTTCTTCCTATGACCCATGGAAAAAAGAAATCAAGAAGTTGGGAATTAATGGTGCTACAGGTCATTTTCATGTTGATACTTATGAGGAGAACCTTATCTTACTCAATACAAGGGGAGGGAGAAGGAAGAGGAAGGACAGGTAAAGGACGATTCAACTAAGTTTCATCATTTCTTGCATCAATTCTACTTCAACAGGGAGAGAGAGAATTTTTACCTTGTCGTCGTTTATCTCAGAGAATTTTTCATAAGGTTGTGTTATACTGGTGTGAGGCTTGGAAATTCAGAAATTCTTGTGACCCTAAAATAAAGCTTATATGGTTTGCCATTCCTGTAGGCTGTAGCTATCATTTGGACTGTGGAAGGCTAGAAATGAACTTCTTTGGCAAGGTGTAGCTGTCAAGTGGGATGAGTTAGCTGCATCAGTTAGAAAGAACTTGGTGCATTGGGCTACAGCAGCTCGAGGGGGCAACTTATATTCACTCCATGATCGTGTTTTCACTCGTGAAGTCTATCGTTGAAGGACGGGCGATTGTACATTTTTAGTTTTGGTTGAAATGGAGGTGGATTCTGCGACGGGGTAGATTCTGGGTTTTGGGGCTTTTATTTGAATACTGCAGGGTAAGGAAGACAGGTCAATGGTTATGTTGTTGTTAATGGTTTGTCAGGGCTACAGATGCTGCGTATGCTTATGTTCAACTTCTGCTATTTTTTTTTTTTTTTTTTCATTATGCAGTGCTACAACCCCTGTATCAGATTTTGATATTGCTTTTGGATGCATGTGCCTCTGGCTTTATATTTTTCACATTCTTTATTCGATTCTTGGTAGAAGCTATAGGGTGTTTGCGCTCAGTAAAAATTCCTGCTAACTCAATGCTTCTGCTGCTGGAAGGGGAAGTGTAGTTGTCTGGTGTTGTTAATGGTTTGGCATGGCACCGGCACCTACAACTGTTCCTAGGAGGAATGGCG
The DNA here is from genome assembly GCA_016920895.1 of Vaccinium myrtillus. Lineage (NCBI taxonomy): Eukaryota > Viridiplantae > Streptophyta > Magnoliopsida > Ericales > Ericaceae > Vaccinium > Vaccinium myrtillus. The sequence goes on along the minus strand of JADGMU010000726.1, from coordinate 1,831 downwards.
TAGTTGTGCACGCGCAGAGAGAAAGAGAGGGTTGATGATGACACCATCACTGATAATGAGGATACAATTGAAAAAAGTGAACCGGCTAATTTAGTAGTGGCATCAACCATTGATACACTAAATTAAAATGTTAATTACCCTTTTTGATTTTATCAATTATAAATGTAATACTACATTTTAATGGTTGTTTTATTTAGCATTTGATACTTATAACATGTTAAATAACGTATAACAATTTGTTTTGATATAAAGCAAGGGAGGCCAAACTAATTGAAAGGGTATAACGATATTTTATTCATAAAGTTAACACCGCTAGACCAAATTTAATGGCAAGGAAATTATCTGCATATTAGTTTGTAAAATAAGGAGGGTGGAAGTAAATTCCAGAACCAGAGGAGATATTAGAATATTTTCAGAAATCTTAGGGGAGGTCATCGTAATTTACAATAGGTAGGAAAATTCTATTTTTTCCTTCTCTTATTTGGTTGCTTAGTACTTTTAAAACTGAATGAATTAAATACTAATAACTGATTAAGAAGGTTTTACATACATTTTACACTACTCCCTCCGTCCCTTTTTAAATGTGTTACCTCGTAAATCCAACTTATTAAAAAAAACATCATCATTACACATTTCACATCAACTTTTTCCTCCACTTTACACTTTTCACATCAACTTTTACCCTTACTTTCCAAAATTATCCTCCACTTTTACCCATTAACTCTTTACCCACTAACTTTTCAAAGGGCAAAATGATAATTGTACAAACTTTTACCCATTAACTTTTCAAACCACACACTTATTTAGGGACAGCCCAAAATGGAAATGTCTACATTTAAAAAGGGACGGAGGGAGTATTAATTAAGTCGTTTGGCTTTTTTTTTTTTTTTTTTTTTGTACTTTAGTAAAAAAATATCGATTCTTCTCATCGAGAACAATTAATAGTCCGCAAAGGTTTAATGTGTAATTAAGTCACTTGGCCTTTTTTCTTTTTTTTTTTGTAGTAAAACAAATTCTTGCATTTTTTTTTTTTTTTTTGACACGGAAATGAGAAGATTATATTAATAAACGCCCAACGGCACTTACAAAAACGAAATTCATTACAAAGATCTTGGACAAAGTCAAACTAATCATCTTAATAGAGAACAAGAAACGCACAAGGTAATCGATGTGTTTCACCCTAACCCAGACATGGCCTGACGCAAATAGCGGCACTTACAAGATTCATACTTAGAATCAGCATCTCTGAAGAGACTTAGTGCTAGTTAAAGATAAAAGACAAAGAATACTCAGACGATCGAATGGACTCCAACCAAACATGCTCGCACCAATGAACTCTCAAAACTACAGATCTTCAAAGTCACCACGAGTTGTCTTGCCAGCGATATCATGTCGGGTAAGAACACTATTGGCACAGATACCATTGTAAAGCAACCACGCCTGAAAGTACCCGATCTGTAGACGACAATTCGTCCGAAGACGAAACTAGCAACTCTCACAAAACGAGAGACATAACCCTCTCAGATCATACGACAAGTCGTTGATCTGAAGAGACAAAAGAAAAATAAAGAACGAACGAAGAAAATAAATATTACCATGGCCCTCCCCTCCCACCACCATGGGTATTGAAACCCTAGGGGGGAGGGGAAGGAGGAAGAGTAATATTAGTGGTGGCTAGGGTTTTCAGAGAAGAGAGAGAGAGAGAGAGAGAGAGGAGGCTAGGGTTTTTAGAGAAGAGTTGTCTAATTCTTGCATTTGTTGGTTACACAACTTTTGTGGATTATTAATTGTTCTTGATGAGAGGAATCAAAAAAGTAAAAATTATGATCTA